>VZTU01024378.1:220903-231275 GCA_013400835.1 Zapornia atra | reverse complement strand
GCTCTGGACACAGGACTCCAGCTGGGGCCTCCCCAGGGCAGAGCAGAGAGGGACAATCCCCTCCCTGTCCCTGCTGCCACCCCTCTGCTGATGGAGCCCAGGATCCCATCGCCCTTCCCAGCTGCCAGAGCCACTGCTGCCTCATGTTAAGTCTCTCATCCACCACAATCCCCAAGTCCTTCTCAGCAGGGCTGCTCCCCAGGAGCTCCTCTCCCAGTCTGTATCTGTGTCTGGGATTCCTCTGGCCCAAGTGCAGCCCCTGACACCTGGCAGTGTTGAACCTCATTAGGCTCCCCCAGGCCCATCTTCCCAGGTGAGCTGTACCTCTGCATCCAAGGTGGCTGAAGCCACAATCAGTCGAAGATCGCCACGCTTCTTCTGGACCTAGGATAGAGACCAAAACCATCCAGAGTAAGAACTGTTTTCTGAGATAGGAGGCTGGAA
Organism: Zapornia atra; assembly: GCA_013400835.1. Lineage (NCBI taxonomy): Eukaryota > Metazoa > Chordata > Aves > Gruiformes > Rallidae > Zapornia > Zapornia atra. Next base: position 230,831 of record VZTU01024378.1, on the reverse strand, counting down.
CCAAGTTTTAGAGCATCCAGGTTACCAGCAACTTCTCTTTCATAAATACTTTGAAACTACAAGACAGCTGATGAACAGAAGCACTCGTATGGCCCCACAGATCCAAGAGCCTGATGGCTGCTTGGAGTCCTACAAACCCATTTGAAGGGCATTCCATCTGTAATCATTACAGCTTACTCTTAATTTCTGGTGGGAGTCAGAGCTTTAGGATGCTGAAAGTCAACAACAACCCCCATCAGATCACTTCACATGATGAGCAGCAGCAGGATAAAGGGGAGGAAATAAGAGAATCCTGAGTGTTAGCTACCTCAGTAGTTGGGTGCATACAACGGGCTGTAGGATAAATGAGAAACTAGAAATCACCCTCTTAAGTGGGTTCACTAATCAGCCACCAGGATCAAAGGCTTAACAAATGGGATGAAAATGAAAACAGTTACAGAGAACATAAAAAAGATGACCTTTTTTAGCAAGCCAATGGCAATATCTGTATAGAGGGTCCTTTCATGGGCTTCATCCAGCATGAGGACACTGGGAATAAAGCAGAAGGATAAGATTTCAGAAATGGTTTGATTGACACTAGAATCAGTGACTTCCTATCTTCTAGAAATGCAATTTTTAAAATCAGCTGTGGGACTATCACTGTTTACATCCACTTAGAAGAACTGCAGAAGGTAAATAAAGTGCAGCAACAAAGAAGGGAGAAAAATGTAGGTAACACCAGGTAGGACATCCATGTAGCCCTTGATGCAGGCTTGCTTTTGGAAAGGGATAGAAGAAAAATGGTCTCTTTAAGGTACTGCACAGGTTTTCTGGATACAGAACAGCCTGTGTTTGTTATCAAAACATCAAAAAGATGTTAGCATCAGAAAGAAGTGAACTTAAAGTAAGCAAATGAAATTATTTGGATTCCATGATGCCCATTTAGCTTTTCTTCCAAAACCCCAGCACCAAGTCCTTGCTGGGTTTGGTGCTGTAATGATCAATTCATCTTCTAACAGTCTTTACAACATAAAGAAGTCAAACTCCTAAAGATTTTTCACATCTTTTGGTATTTAATTTATAATAACCACAACTTGTCCTAAACTATTGCAGTTGTTCATACCAAATTACAGCTCAGCAATCATTCATTCCATGATTCCTTACCTGTATCTTGTTAATAAAGGATCACCCATCATCTCCCTCACCAGCATACCATCAGTGAGAAACTAAAAATGAATGCAAAGAGAAACATTAAAAAAAAGCCCTAATGAGCAGCTTTGATTACTCTATGTTTATTTAAAGATGATATGACTAGTGGTGCTCCCCAGGGCTTGGTGTTGGGTCCAGTCCTGTTTAATATCTTCATTGATGACCTTGATGAGGGAACAGCACCCACCCTCAGCAAGTGCTGATGATCCAGAGCTGGGAGGAGTGGCTGACACACAGGAACACTGTGCTGCCATCCAGAGAGACCTGGACAGCCTGGAGAGCTGGGCTGGACCAGATGGGGTTTAATAAAAGCAAGTGTAGAGTCTGGCACCTGGGAAGGAATAACTGCTGGAATCAGGACAGGCTGGGGGTGAGCTGCTGGAGAGGAGCTCTGTGCAGAAGGACCTGGGGGTCCTGGTAGATGACAGGTTGGCCATGAGGCAGCAGTGTGCCCTGGGGGCTGAGAGAGCCAATGGGATCCTGGGGGGCATCAGGAGGAGTGTGGGCAGCAGGTCACAGGAGGGGATCCTCCCCCTCTGCTCTGCCCTGGTCAGGCCCCACCTGGAGTGTTGTGTCCAGTTCTGGGCTCCCTGGGATAAAAGGGACAGGGATCTCCTGGAGAGAGTCCAGAGAAGGGCAACAAAGTTGATTAGGGGTCTGGAACATCTCCCCTATGAGGACAGGCTGAGTGAGCTGGGGCTGTTCAGCCTGGAGAAAAGAAGACTAAGGGGGGACCTAATTAGTGTTTATAAATATCTTAGACATGGGATGCAGGGGGAATCAGCCAGCCCCTTTTCAGTGTCTGTGGGGACAGGACAAGGGGCAATGGCTGCAAGTTGGAGCACAGGAAGTTCCACACCAACATGGGGAAGAACTTTTCCCCAGTGAGGGTGAGGGAGCCCTGGGACAGGCTGCCCAGGGGGTGTGGAGTCTCCTTCTCTGGAGAGATTCAAGACCTGTCTGGACACCTATCTGAGTGATATGTCCTGGGGAGCTGCTTTGGCAGGGGGGTTGGACCCGATGATCTCTTGAGGTCCCTTCCAACCCCTGTGATTCTGTGATATTCTAGAGTTTTGCCTAAATTTTTGCCCAGCCTCTAATTCTCTAAGAATCTATAAAATTGATGTATTTTCAGCTAAGGAAGCCAAATACATGTTTCTGAGTGTTAACCCAGAGATAGGCAGGGGGACTGGTTTTTAATCAGTATTGAAATTTTTAAAATGAGTTATTTTTCTATTGGGACAAAGAGTATCAGATTGGCAGCCCTGGAACATGCCATGGAAGCTGCTTCACTCCCATCTGTGACACAGCCATGCCTGCTCTACCAATACCATCCTGGGCACCAATCCACTCTTACCCCTCTCAAAGTAGGCTGGCTTAGTCTCTAGCAAACACTCCTGCTGCTACATGTGTCAGTTTGTGTTCTGACACAAACCTGAACATTTCAACACTTTCTTCCTACCAGGCAGTAGAAACCCTCCAGCTTTATGTAGCCATCAGCCAGCAGCTTGACCTGGGACTCCAACCATGAAGTAGGCAAGAAGTGGTGTGCAGATTAAAACCCTCCCAGTTTCCAACTCCAAATGATTAATCATCACACTCAAAACTGAAAATATTTCAGCTGCATTTAACAAACCAACATCTCAGTTAGTTTTTCTGTGAGCTACTGCTCTCAGAAACATAAAAATAACCAAAAAAGCAATTTTTCTCATTCATCATCATTGCTATCCAGAGCTACAAAAGCAAACTCTTGTGTCTACCAACACAAGCAATATTAATATTGCTCACAGCACTGAAGGCCAGCTGCAAAGCTTGCTACTGAATCCCCACCAAATTACTCTCAGTTAGTCTGCTCATAGAATCACAGAATCACAGGGGTTGGAAGGCACCTCCAGAGCTCATCAGATCCATATTGCACAGGTCGGTGTCCAGACAGGGCTGGAATCTCTCCAGAGAAGGAGACTCCACATCCCCTGGGCAGCCTGTCCCAGGGCTCCCTCACCCTCACTGGGGAAAAGTTCTTCCCCATGTTGGTGCAGAACTTCCTGTGCTCCAGCTTGCAGCCATTGCCCCTTGTCCTGTCCCCACAGACACTGAAAAGGGGCTGGCCAATTCCCCCTGCATATTAAGATATTGATGAACATTCATAAGGTCTCCACTTAGTCTTCTTTTCTCCAGGCTGAACAGCCCCAGCTCACTCAGCCTTTCCTCACAGAGGAGATGTTCCAGACCCCTAATCAACTTTGTAGCCTCCTCTGGACTTTTTCCAGGAGAATCCTGTCCTTTTTATCCCAGGGAGCCCAGAACTGGACACAATACTCCAGGTGGGGCCTGACCAGGGCAGAGCAGAGGGGGAGGATCCCCTCCTGTGACCTGCTGCCCACACTCCTCCTGATGCCCCCCAGGATCCCATTGTCTCTCTCAGCCCCCAGGGCACACTGCTGGCTCATGGCCAGGCTGTCATCTACCAGGACCCCCAGGTCCTTCTCCACAGAGCTCCTCTCCAGCAGCTCACCCCCAGCCTGTCCTGATTCCAGCAGTTATTCCTTCCCAGGTGCCAGACTCTCCACTTGCTTTTATTAAACCCCATCTCGTCTCTCCCTGCCCAGCTCTCCAGCCTGCCCAGGTCTCTCTGGATGGCAGCACAGTGTTCCTGTGTGTCAGCCACTCCTCCCAGCTCTGTATCATCAGCACTTGCTGAGGGTGGGTGCTGTTCCCTCATCAAGGTCTTAGGTTTATCTGTGCTTTTAATCAGAATCTATTTTGAGGGCAGTGAGGGTACCTGTGAGTCACTACAGCCTCTCACCATGACTCTGAGCACTGTATCAGGTCACACTACCACTGTACCAATATCTGACATACCTACCTTGACAACCTCCCTTGGTTTTCTGCCAGACCAGCAGAATAGAGCATATATATAGTTTTTATTAAGGTTTGGATAGCCACAGCCATTCCAAGCACACTTTTGGGGTACCCACATGGAAAACTGAAATACTATCTCTTCTCTCTACTGGGCATCACACAGTTCTCACCAGTTTTGCAAGAGTAACTGAGGATTTTCAGGCCCTTTGAGCAGAACCACATGCTGCTCATGCTTCACCTTAATTCTTGTCGCCTGTGGGTCCGTGCAGTCATCAAAGCGAATGCAGTATCCAACTTCATGGCCCAACACTGCCCCTCTCTCATCAGCAACTCGCCCTGCAACCTAAGAAAAGAGAGTCTTACAAACAGGAGACAGCTCACAGCATGCTGCTTCCCTGCAGCATTGTTCTGTCCACAGAGAGCTGGCAGCAAACCAGGCACAGAGCTGGTGTTTCCAGAGAACTATCTGTTCTCATTCAAAGACAAAATTCCACTGGACACAACAGCACACGTGGACCATACAAGCAGACAATACTTATTAAATGGCTTAGTGTAACTTCATAAACCTGTTTCACACTGCTTCTGCTCAGGAAAGCTAGAGAGGGACCTTTGTGGGGTAAGCACTCAGATGGATGTACAACAGCAGCCACTGAGCCAGTCTCAGTGCTGGGGAAGGAGCACCTACAGCAACTGGGGGACTGTGTTTAAGAACACAGTTGGCATGCAAAAAGGGAAGGTACAGGTATGTGCACCCAGAAAGAAGTTACCAGTTAAGCTGATCTCTTCCTGAGCTTAGTCAGGCTTTTAAGTTTTTGTTTTGAATAAAGATGCTACCATACTTCTGGGAATACAGAATCTTCCATGCAGAAAACAGAAGGAGAACTGGCAGAATAATTAAAAGCAGCAACAATTTTTGGCCATTTTGGCCATCTAAAGGAGACCAATAGCTCCTTTAGATCAATATCTTGAGTTATTCAGACTATTATTCAGAATATTAGGTATTATCAGGCCATGGTTTCAGCACACTACAGAGACACTGAATAGGCAGACACAATACAACTCCACAATACATCCCTTAGTCTAGCAGAATTCCAAGAACAAGCTGCTTTCAGTCATTTGAGTGACATTTTAAACCATAGTGACAGGCAGCAGATTCATGATTTCACTTGGAATCTTATCACTCCCATCTCTCTGAGCCTAAGCATTGGGGATAATTATAGCCTGGGTCAGGCAAACAGAAACCCAGGTGGTTTCTGAACCACCTTGTGCCTCCACAGCCACCTCTCTTTACTTCTGACAGCCCCTGCAATCTACATGGGAAAGCAGATAAGCACACTGATTAAAATCAAAGATCACTTCCAGTTCAAGACAAAGCAATAAATCATCAGCTGTATCTCTCCTCTCCCTGCAGCAGCCACACAGTCCAGGCAGTTTGCAACAACATTCTTGAAGAGAAAAAACCCCTACTGTGCCTATATACTGAGCCCTAATTCAGGAACAGTATCATTTTAGGCTTAAAAATAGTGTGTTAGGACATCAAAGGGAAAAGAGAGGTACATTGGTCATGAGGAATCACTGCAGCATACCCAGCATTTCCTGTAGAACCATGTGCTGTCAGCTGGGTGTCCTGTGAAGGAGAAAAGGGAGGACACTGCAGGCAGCCTGCCCAAGCAGAAGGTGCAGTGGCTGCTGGGGGCTGTTTCCTGGCCCATGCTGGACCAGGGCAAACAGAGCTGATGAGATGAAACAGGGATTGGACAGCTGCTCAGCCTAGTGCTTTTGAGCAGAGGTGTGAGCTGATTTGTTGCAGGTACAGTGTAACACTTGATACAGAACAGGCAGAACGAGGGTTACAAAACAGCACCTCAGAGTTCTGTACAAAGAGAATGCTGCAGAGGAAACCTCAGCCCAGAGAGTCAGGGCTGGGCAGCTGTTAGGAAGACAAGGAGCACTGGATGATTTCTGGGCAGGCTGTTACCAAAGGGTACAAGCTGTTGCCCTCAGCATCCTCTATTCTTCCTCTCACTTGGTGTTATGTTCTACTAGATCCACTACATACATGAAAAAAATGCTCAGAATAAAATTGTTTCTTCTTTCCCCTGACACTCTTACAAGGGCAAAGAAACAGACCAAAACCCCAAACCAAAACCCAACAACTCACAACAAGAACAAAAAACCCACAAAGGAAATATTAAAGAGAACTAGGGATGGGCTGCTAGAAAGAGGTACACAGCCTCCTCTTTCTCCCACTGGCTATGTCACTATACACAGATTTACACTGCTGCTTTACTTTGTGAAAGAAGTTAAGGGTCAAACAAGAACATTTCTAGTCCATAGCTCAACCCTGTGCAGCCCCAGCTTCCATACCCAGTTCTGCTGATCCTGCTCAATTCTATTCCAAAGCTCCTCTATCTGCCAATCCCAGACTTGGACCTTTGGCAAGACCTACTAATTGGGTTGCACTCAGCATGTAGCACCAGCAGTTCTGTGAGGAAGATAAGCAGAAGCATCTTTTCATTCAGGAGCTCTTGCAGTTGCAATTCCTGATGCTCAGCAAAAGCTGTTAATAAACCAGAGGCTACAGTGACAACCAACCAGGAAAATCTGGACATGGAGAAACTCACTGAGACAGCAGCGACCCGGCGAGGCTGTGTCACTCCAACAACTCTGCCTTCAGCTGTCCAGCCAGCTTCTGCCAGGTACTGCAAACAAACACTGAGGATCAGAAATGAGCTGGTCACACTGGGACTAGAGCAAGGTGGCAGTTCTCTGCATGACATGCTACTTCCTTGATCTGACAGCAACTGATGCATCACCTTAGGCAAATCAGTTTTTATTGATCTCACCATTAAAACTAACGTGGTATAATCCCTACCTCCTAACCACATAAGCTTCCAGAAAGCATCTAAGAGCAGTTCTTTGGATCTCAAGTACTTTTGAAACACTTTGGGGTTCTGTCACTCTTGCCTTTATTTTAGAACCCCTTTAAGAACACAAAAAGCTAAGCAGCACGAGTCCTGCACTCACACTGAAGCAGGTGGTATTCAACATCAGTCTGTCATTTTTAACTTAATATCACCAACTTTTTTCATTCCTGGCACAAAAAAAGAAAATTCTACAGACCCACAAAATTATACTATATTCCAAAAGTCTCCAAGAGGAGAGTACAAAGAAACTTCTATCACTGAATTGTAGGGGTTGGAAAGGACCTCAAGAGATCAGCGAGTCCAACCCCCCACCAAAGCAGTATCTTTCTTCCTTCTTAAAGACATATTCTCAACAGAATTTTAAATGTGATTCTGATAGAGTAATAAACACCTACTATAGCACAGTGAGTGCTGTTTGTAGCAGCATAAACTTCTTTGTTGTGTATGGTCCTTTGCAGTAGAAGAAGGTTTTATATTACAGATACACGAGCTCCTAATATTTAACACAAAGCATTAGACTGCTGTCCTTTTGGCCACACACACACACAAGCCCAGGTGAATTTGCTCTCACAGGGCAGTTCTGGGTTGCTGGTTTAGCATTTCACATAACACACTCCCCCACACCCAGGGGGGTAATTTACCAAAGTTAAGCAGACACTTACTTGTGGAATCTGCGTTGACTTCCCACAACCTGTTTCCCCAACTATCACCAGAGTCTGGTAGTTCTCCACTAGATAAAGTATGTGATTTCTTAGCTGAAAGAGAAGGTGACATTCAGGTTATCAGAAAACAAACCCCAAAGAAACCCAAGATTATTTTCTTGGGTGTACAAAGCCAAGAAAATAATTTAAGCTACAATATTTACACATTTAACTGGTGCAGTAAATTAATTTTACACTGACTTGACTGTCAAAAGCTGAATTTAAAAAATATATATAAATTATATGTACAGCATGTATTAATTAATATAAATCCTGTGACATTAATATAAATTAATTAATATAAATTAATTAATATAAAGCCTGTGACACTGCTGTCAAGCAGGACAATCCCAACAACAACAAAGAGATCGAGCTCCTGGTTTCTGTTGCACAGTGATTCTATACTGATCTAAGAGCCAGGTAACACACAACAGATTAATATACTAAAAGGAACTTCCATACCTTAAAAACAGGCAGCTTTTGTCTCTGCTGTTCAATAGAAAGGGAAGCATAAGGGTTATAGATGACGCTTATGCCACTACTCTCAGCAGGACTCTGTCTCTCCTCTGAGACGCTGACACCAGGACCTTCTGTGCCTAGGTGACATGAAGTTAATTTTAAGTGGAAGAATACACTTTGCCTAGTGCATCATAACACACCCAAGGCAAGTATGTTCCTTACAGGGAGGAGCTGTGGGTAGCAGCATAAATTGATTAACTTTTCTATGAAAACAATAAAAATATTAGGAAGCAGTAGACACACAGATATTCTTTCCAATTAGAAAGGCATTTTTAACCTTCTGGTTAAAAAGAGAATAAATTGAATGGGAATAGGTGTGGTGGTTTAGCCCTGGCTGGAGGCCAGATGCCCCCCAAGATCAGTCTATCTGATCTTGAGGCCCCAGCTGGAGTCCTGTGCCCAGAGCTGGGGCCCCAATACAAGAAAGATGTGGAACTGTTGGAGAGGGGTCAGAGGAGCCACAAGGATGATTAGAGGGCTGGAGCAGCTGCCCTACAAAGAGAGGCTGAGGGAGCTGGGCTGGGTCAGCCTGGAGAAGAGAAGGCTGTGGGGGGACCTCATTGCAGCCTGCCAGTCCCTGAAGGGAGCAGAGAAACAGGAGGGGAATCAGCTTGTTAAAGGGCAGAGACTGGCAGGACAGGGGGGATGGATTAAAGCTAAAGGAGGGAAGGGTTAGATTAGATATTAGGGGGAAGTTCTTTGCAGAGAGAGTGGTGAGGGGCTGGAACAGGCTGCCCAGAGAGGGGGTGGGTGCCCCATCCCTGGGGGTGTTNGGTCCCTTCCAACCCATGCCATTCTATGATTCTATGATTCTATCTTCCTGCAGAAGCCACTCCTACAGCCCCCCCCCTTCTCCACCAGAACCCAGACATGCAAAACAACAACAACAACAACAGGTATTTGAATTTTTAGAAGATAAAGGAAGGGGGGAAAAAAAGCACATAGTAAAAATGTACAGCAAGATCTTGGGAACTTCCTTCTTTTTCCTTGCAGCAGTTGAGATGCATCTTCGATACCCTTCTCAGGCACACAGCCATGGATTTGAAGCCAGCCTGGTGTGTAACACCAGGTGTGGACCTTGCCTGACACCAGCTGTAGGAACAGCTGACCTTGCCTGCTCCTGAGAGACACCACTCGCTTCAGAGCTGAACTTGCTTCAGTGACCAAAACTTGACTTATTCCCCTTGCAAGTTACCACCAGACTACTGACAACCAAAAATGCTGAGTCACTCATCCAGAAGCAAAACCTCATTTCAATACTGGAACATATCATCTCCAGGCACTGGTTCAACAGGGGAAGCCTGACAGCAAAGGGATGGGGTCTCCTGCTTTGTGGGACTTTCTTGTGTGGGTTTTTCTCACTGTTTAAAAACACTTGGTCCCTATTCAAAGTTGCCAAGTAAGGTTTGTACCACACTGGTCCAATTTTAAGAGTGGGCAGTAAGGATTCCAGTAACTCTTCTCTCCTCTGGACAGATGGGGAAGAGGAGAACTGGGGACCTGAGTATCCTCATCTTGATAAATCAATACAATTAAGAGATCCTGCTTCTCCCCCCCCACCGACTTGCTTTCCTAGCATCCTCTACAGTACAACCGCCAATATACGGGATATATATGTACACACATTACGACAGGCAAACGATTAAGAAGCTGTTTGCTACACGGCTCTCGACCCTGGGACAGCCCTGCAAGCCACAGCACCCCGCAGAGCCGCGGCCAACTCCAAACACC
>VZTU01024378.1:150298-202026 GCA_013400835.1 Zapornia atra | reverse complement strand
CGCGGGGGTGCCTCGGCCGAGGCGGTCCTGTCGCCGAGCCCCTTCCCGCCTCCACGGAGCCGCCGCGTCCCACTGCCCAGTCGGGGCCGGTGAAGGGCCGTGCGCCTCCGCCGCATCGCCCGTGTGGGAGGCCCGGCGGGCTTCGGCCAGGCGCTTCCCCTTCGCGAGCGGCCGCTGCCCGCCCGAGCGCGGCAAGTCCCGCGTCCCCGGGGGGCTTGCCGGCAGGCCCGGCCAGCGGGGCGCGGGCCTTCGGACAGGGCCCCGCTTGTAACGCGGGTAAATAAAACTCCGGGGGGTGTGTGTTTGTATTATTAAAAGAAATTTAATATCATTTTTAAATTAAAAAATTCAATCTATTAAAGACCCTGCGCCAGGTGCTAATACTGCCAGACATACCCTTTTGGCATGAGCGTCACGTACAGTGTAAGGTTCAACGCGTTAAGGAACCGCCTCTTCATACCCACCTCGGGTCTGGACAATATCAAATAGCCTTTTTTTTAATTAAAAAAAAAAAGTTTTAAATATATTAGACTCTGATTGCCAAAGTGCCGTTTTATACACAAAGCTGCTAGTACAATATACACTTCTTCTTACATTGTTTTTCACATAAAATACACGTCATCGAGTTGGTTTGTACATCGTTTACTACGGATCAGGGGGGTTACGAGTTATTGCAGAAGGCTTGCCCTCCGTCCCTACGATCCCATGCGTGCCACAGTCGCACCGAGCCGTGCTGGGGTTACTGACACCCCGTCCTCCATTCCCCCACTGCAATCTATAGGCTGAAGACGTATAGGTGGCAATATGAAGGCTGCATCCGTGCTGTTTAAAAGCCAGTGCCTCCCCTCCAGCTCCCAGTAGAGGTGACTGCACCGGTGTAGGCTTGGGAACTGGTGTTTTGAGTGGAGTTACTATGATTTCTGCAGTTGAAATGTCACAACATACTCCAGGTTGTAACAGCGTCATGGCAGATGTTGCCTGAAGGACTCAGCAGTACTTGAATTGTGGTGGGGAACTGAAAAGTCCATTACCATTTTGGCCAACATGAAAACAGCAGAATAAAGCTAAAGAACAAACAGGGGCAATATGTTCTGCTGTACGGCCACAGGCAAAACAAACCAGGGGATGTAAGCACTGGCTGTGTTCTGTAGCTGGAGGCCAGGCCTTGCTGCCACGCGCCTGTTCTGGATCCTGCCTGTGGAGAACTGCTATGACAAAGTAGGTCAGTGGGATTTGTTAAGTCAGAATGAAGACCCCGCGCGTTTCTCTTCTGTGTGTTTGGGCAGAGAGGGAGAGAAAGAAAAGCCTCAAAATCTGTTGTTATGCTCCCGTTGCAGAACAGTGTCCAAGTTAAAGAACGGCACCGTGCAGTCACCCCAAACCTTCCAGAGACTGGTTGCCGAGTTACCTTTAGCAAGTATGGATAAGGCACAGAAATACCCAGCTGCAGGGAGAACACCTCCCAGCCGATGCACTACAGTTCCTCTCTGGCTCACTGGAGACCAGTGCTATTGCTGTCTCAGTTAGGATATTCCTATTTCATGGTATTGCTGGTTTAGTTTCAGCAGAGATTTGGGTAAACAGAGCTCCAAGATTAAAGCCAAGGACACTAAACAGAAGCTGTAACACCATTTAGCATTAAGTTCATGCTTTCAACCCCACAAAACACAACCCTGCTCAATGAATGAGAGAACTCGTGGCCTCCACTGAGTATTGTTTCATTATTGCTATTGCCCTGCCACACGCCTCTCCTTCCTTACCAGGAGTTCTTCAACCACACCTCCAAGATGGTAGAGAATCACATCAGCTAGAGTCAGTTCTTCCCAAAACTGGGAGGGGTTTGAGGTTTTGGAGCACCACAGAAGTGAGACCAAGTGGGATAAAATCGCATTGCTTGGTACCTGAAATAGAGATCCAGGTCTGATCTCAAACAGATTCCAGCAATGGTACTTAAGCCCTTATCATGTTTCATTGCTGGGACTTTCTTGGTTGAACTCAGTAAAGCAGAGACACTATTTTGAGACACTTATGCTTTTGCCCCATCCAAAAAAAGTCTTTCCAACAAGGAAAGTAAATCTGCTTTCACCAACCACTTTACTTGTTCACAACAGAACGACTTCAGCCCGGAGGATGACTTTGCAAGCAGAGGGATTATCTCATGAGCAGCTCTGCCTGCAGCTGACCCGTCAGTGCATCCGCGTTCGCAAACCTTTCCGCAGTCTATGAGCAACTGCAACCTTTGGCTTGCTGTTAACAAAACTGGGGCTCTAACCTGACACTGAAGCAGTGCTTAGATGTTTATATTGAGCATAAAAACAGTGAGTATAGCATAAACCCCCCCAAATTTTCCTCTAATAAACCAAGTGCTAGATAAGCCGGTCACAACATCATTGTGAGTTTCTACAGCTTTTTAGCAACACTGAGATCCAATGAAAGAGCCAACCACCTTCTGCTGTGTATGTACATCAGAGCTTTCCACTGCAATGGCCTTTAAAATACACAGATGTAACCCCCCACTACTGTTGTAACTCTGCTAAATCTTACAGTAACAAGCCCTGCTCCATAAGGCAGGCATCTCCAACGCGTGCATGGGAGCAGCCGTGTGTTGGTACGCCTGCTTGCCTCTACAAAACAGTTTACCAGAAGCAGGTTAAATACCCTGCTTGTCCCAGATCTACAACACTCACCTCAGTTCCTCCCCTGAGCATATTTCCCAGTGACCATTCTATCCCGAATGTCACCAACAGGTAAGCACAGATCTGTTCCAGGTCACTCTTCCATAGCCTTCACAAGTCCTTGCTCTGATGCTCAAAGCCAGTGGCATATAAATACCTGTCACAGAGGTGAAGCAGATCCTGGAACATTTATTGATTAGTGACTCTCTTGGCTGGGTAAGAATTGATTACATTTGATCAGACGCCGCTGGACTTCGGTGAGCATGTTGGCTTACAGCGATAGAGCCCGAGCAGCTGGACTGCAGCCAGTTTTACAATTACAGAGTTGAATTAGGGGGATGTTTTGTCATCTAGAACGTGTAATATCATGGGCCTGATAGCAAATCAATTGTTGGTTTGCTTGAGATCACAACTAGAGTGATGAGCTTTGGAGTTTTGCCTATAAACCAGTCCCTGTGGACTAAAAGCTGTTTCTCTAAGACAGACTGGCTTCCTGCAGCTGGAACGTAGCTTACAGCGAAAGCAAGCTGCAAACTGCACAGCACCGTTGCCTTCAGCAGTCTCCTTTCAGTTTCCTTGGGTTTAGGTAGGATTCAAGACCCTTGACAGCACAAAGGAAGGAAAAGGACCTGACTCCTCTATCAGCTGGGCCCCCATTTTGCACCACTTATGACCTACTGGAGAGTGGCACCAAAATTTGTTACACCGAGTCCAGAATTCCCACTGGGATGGATGTGGTGAAACAACGTCCCCCACCACAGGAGAACCTGACCGAAAGGTCACCTCCCCATCCCGTTACACCCAGGCCACACGTGGTGGTAGCCAGAAGAAGCACCAGACCCGCTGTTACCTACACAGCGATGTGGCAAAGATGGTCTGGGTACCAAATTATCCTCTTTCTACTAGAGAATGACTTTAAATCCCTTAAAGTTGAGTCAAGCACAAGAGTATTTCCTAGCCTTCTGTTTAATCTTGTGTTGCAGAAGTGGGGAAGCCCAACTGCTCTGAATGAGCCAAGGCACACAAAGAACCCCCTGCCTACAACTGAACCGAGGTGTGAAAAAACAACCAAATCAGACCAAGCGCTACCGTTCCCTAATTTGTTCCTAAAACCAGTGAGGGGAGAAAATTCTAACTTCAGAGATCAAAAGGAGTAAACTGCCAGCCTGGTAAGAACCTCACGGGTCCCAAAGCGCTTCCTGCTCAGTGTGGGTGGCTGTGGTGGTGCCACACGGCCTCAAGCCCCCCAGAGCCCTCGGTCATAACGGATGCAGCTCCTGGCGTAACGGGGAGCGGAGGGTGGCACTTGACAGCTGCTGGCAGCCTAACTCAGCTTTTGTAGCCTAGAAAAAAAGGAAAGGCTGTGGGGGAGTGTACGTGTGAAGTGCAATAGTGATGTCTAGCAGCTGCCAGCTAGAAGGAAGACTGATGGAAGCTGCACTTGCTGTTGCTTGGCTGAAGCACAAGTACACGAGCTGGGTTTAATCCACTGATGGCTTACAAAGACCCAAACAGGTCTTATGTTTTCAGAGTTTGGAATGTAAACTGCCTGAGGAGACACACATTCATGCAGGCAAACAGGTCTGGAGTAGGCCCTGTGTGAGGAAAAAGGGCTGGCGGATCTATAGAAGTAGCTGTAAAACAACCTGTTAACTCAGCTGCGGGCAGTTCCTCAGCGCTGGCTCCCCAGACACTCTCCAGACACTCAAAGCCTTAACATGAGCCAGTGCCAACCCCCCAGGTTACACCATGCTGGTGTTTCTGAGGTAGTTTGTCACTAAAACACGTGTTGGGGTACCACCCCCCCTACAGCAGAGAGCTTTGCCAAGTTCTGCACAGTGCTAAGGGACCCCCTCATTCACGGTGGCATTTAAGACTTCTTCCAATAGCTGCTGACCACTGCTGATGGCTTCAGCACAGGAGCTGGGAAAAACAGACCAAAAAAAAGACTATCCTGCCCTGCTGCAGTGTGCAACTACCAAAGCAATGGGTTAATATGTATTTATCAGCCAAAGACTGCGGGTTAACACGAGTGTCGTAACGCCTTTGTGACATCCCTAGATTAGTGGTGGCAAGCCTTTCCTCCTCATCCCTCCCAAGCCCTGTGGTTCTGGAAATCCAGAAAACTCAGAATGCAAAGCATATTGCCCTGGTATCCGTGCTGAGCAGAGAGAGTAATAAACAGATAAACAGAGATAAACAGAATTGGTAGGAAAGTTGAGATCAGCAAAAGTCTTTTCAGTTTTAACAAATTAAGAGTCTAAATAGTACAAATAAGGTTTGTTTTTTAAATAACTTATCCCAATATAGACCTTTGTCAGTGGTTTATTGCAGTAAAATTCTATTGCCAGGGCCCCTTATTGCAACATCAGTTTTAAAGCCTATTGAGTGAAGCCTGTTCCAGGAAAAGTTCTGCTTAAAACCTGATGGCAGTCTGCAGTGACGAGCTTACGTGGGCAGAACAGGACCCAGCCAGTGCAGAGTTTTTGACAGTGAGCTGTCACTGCGAGGAGATGACACCTCAAGAACCTCCTGAAGCAAGCGCAGTGTCCCCACTTGCTTGCTGCTCAGGCCCTGCGAGTGTGGGATCCGGCTGGATGGCAAACAGCTCTGTCCACTCTCGCAGAACCCGTGTGGGGTCGATCTCCTCTCTAGGGCAGATGCATGGCCTGAGAGTGGAAATTCAGGTCTGAACTGTCACCTTCAGGAAGCTTGGTGACTTGCAGCAAGAGGCTCAGATGCAAAGATTTTAATTCAGATCCTTTCTTTGTTCCAAGGCATCTCATGGAGGCAGCACACCGTAGCTTCTTCCCCAGGGAGCAGGACTCGGGTGACTCTTTTTACACCACACTGTTGCGTATCCCTTCCCCTCCTAAAAGCCTCGCTCCACCTCCATCACTCACTCAACTGTGTGCAAGTAACTGGCAGGACAAAGTACAATCCAAGGTGAATGAGGCCACTACCATCCGGATGTCTGCAACCAGGTTGTCCCTTTGGAACACAAGCAACCCCGCCACCACAGACCCAACCAGCCCACCCATGTCTTGCTTTCCCTGGGGTGAGAAACTGGTGAGGCTAGGAAATTCTGCAGCACCCATGCACCTTCTCTTCCATTTCCTCCATGGGAGCTTTGAATTTCAAGAGGGGCGGATCACCGCTGGACACCGTGTAATACACCGAGGTCCCATTGGAGCTGTAGGGAGAAGTCCTGGATGCGATTAGGTGCGACTTGGCCTCAGCCCCGTTCTCGGCCACCCCTCCCATGCCGCTGCTGAAGTGGGTGCTGAGGAAAGGGTGGTTGAGGAGTTTGGCTGCAGCCCGCTGCCGCTTCAGTTCGGAGAGCGTTTGGTGGTTATGCTCCTTGTAGGCGCCCCAGAACTGCTGCGTGTCGGGGAGCCCGGGGTTGCCGTAGGGCAGCATGTGGCCTGGGTTGCTGTCAGGGTCAGGGTGCATACTCCAAATGTCCCCGTTGGAAAAGGTGTACTGGTAAGGGCTGGCCGACGCCATGAGTCCATTCTGGAGGGGGATTTCAGAGTCACACTGGGTGCTTTTGTTTGCTAACTCCGGAAGGAGGGAAGAGTTCTCCAGCACTGAATTCTGCAACAAGATATCATGAAAGAAAAGCATCTTCCCCCAGCCCTCGTAACACAGTCACCCCTGTGACACCTTCCTCAGCCTGCCCACGTTCAGCTCTTCCACCACACAGGTGCCACAGCACAAACCTCGAATTCACCCACTAACACGACCCTATAATGGTGTGAGCCCCAGCCAGGAGCTGGTTCCCAACTGGGGGCATGGAATCTGAACTCAGGATGATTCTACACCTCCCCCTCCCCGCAAAAAAAGATAGATAATATGCATTCATATAACATGACAATAACTGAATTAAACCCAGATAACAGTTCTTTAGGATTAACAGTTTACATGCTCTTTTTTCAGAGCTTCCCGGTTCACCAGGACCATATCTCCAAACCGCAGCTGTAAAGCCAAACCTGCCTTTCCCTGTCAGTGGGACATCCCACTTTATACCAAATGAGAATTTGGTCTTTTCCTTACATCTGCTAGATGAGGTTTATGAATTTTTCAGCCCCCTTACACCCCAGGGCACCCACCACTATTGAACCTGCGCCACTAGCCCTCCTCAGTGACTCCCGTAAAACAAAAGGAGATTCCTTACAGGGTCGGTATTCTCCTGGTCAGACCGAGTCTCCCCAATTTCTCCAATGAGACCTGAGTTTCTTCCTTCTTCTGCTGCCCCCAGCTGCTGCCAGATGATGGCTTCTTTCTCACACTCCTTCCTGTAGAGGTTTGTCCGGTCCGAAAGGCTGGCCCTCCTCACCACCTTCCTGCGGGACAGGGAGAGGGAGCAGCGATGCTAAGAGCAGGACATGACATTTCCTCTTATCCCACAGCTCTGCTCACCACCTCCTCGTGTTTCACAGCCTCTCCCACAGGAATGGAACATGAATTTAGGTTCCCAGCACCCACACAAAGTGAAGGCGCTGGTGTGGATATTAAAGGTGGGAGGAATTCTAAGGAGTTTTCAAGCAGTTAGACCTCACACAGCTCACCTAATGGCTCAGCTCTGCAACCAGTGGGGTAAATGTAGAGGGAAACAGCCCACAGGATGTGTAGGGAGCTTTGTGGTCTGCAGGACTGCTTTGGTGTCTAGCCAGCATCTTATAAAGGCCTGTGCAAACCGTGTCTTGGCTGTGAGACATACTACTGAGCAGCTCAAGCTACTCCACTTGAGCAGTGACTCTGTGACACAGCATCAGTGGTCAGCAGGGTAAACCCACACCACTGGTCCTCTGCTCGGAGCTTAAACCACAGCAGCGCAAAGCCATCTCCCCCCACCCCCAGGAGACACCACCTAGAGAAAGAGCTGCTCTTGGAAGGAGCTCTGCACTCAACCGAGCCCCAGCTTCTGCCTTGGGGAGTCAGCTCGGAAGGACAGACGGGTGGCTCTCCCCACGCCCTGGTGCTGCAACCGCCTCTGGGTGGGCAGACATGCAGGGAGCAGCGCACTCACCCCCTGCTGCCAGTGCTGGAGGTCCTTCGACTCAGGGAGGATTTATGCCTCATCTGAGACTTCATGATCACATCGTGTTTGTGTTTCAACTCCAGAAGTAACACTTTGAATTCCTCCTCTTCACACAGATCTACGGCACGCACAAACCAAGCCGTTAATCAGATGGCTCAAATGTGGTACCGTTACCACCACGTTACTAACTCCACCTTCCTAGTACAGGCAACTACAGACACAGGGAGGAAGAGAAGGGAAATTTAAGCAGAACATGCTCAGGCACATTAGACTCTGAGTGAATTAGGGGAGGCAGAATGGCCTGGACACCTGAACAGGAGCAGGAAACAAGAGCTGCTGACTGGGACGGGGGCTCACCTTTAGCTTTCAGCTAGATTTTGCCCCATCTCTGCAGCATGCTGTGCCTCACCCCTGAAAGGGGGAGAGGGATCGATGACTGCATCAATGCCTCCAGATAGGAGGAAAGAGACTTCTGTAAATACCAGCCTGCAGCTCCCCCAGATACAGCATTTTCCTTAAGCCTCCAACATGAAAGGGAATACAGACAAGCACAAAGCTGAGCAGGGTAGAAGACAACAAGATTCAACCTTCAAAGCAAGGATGCACAGAGTTTTGCAGTTAAGGCTCAGAAAACTGCTTGCTGAGAATGTGGCACGCCGCTACCAAACATGCTGTCAGATGCTGGCACATCAGTATTTTTACTTCCCATCTGTCCCAAGACTCATGTGTGCTTTCTCCTTCCTCCCCTACTCCTTACAGCTTACCACATGTCACTGCATCCAAGCAGACACCCAAGTCTTAGCGCTGCGCTCAACAGCTGCTCAAATCCGAGACTACAATGTATGAGTAGGGAGACTCCCAAGCACAGCTACAGAGGGGCAATGTCAGCAGAAGCACGCAGGAGAAAGACTTGGTGCTTGAGAAATTTTTTCTCCTTTGTTGTTAGGACCAGGAAGAAGCATTTTCAGAAGGTGCCAGTTTAGAACTTCAGTCCCACTTAAAGGAACTGCACTTTTGATTCTAAAGACACCTGAAAAATAACATTAATGCTTCTGAAGGCACCATGTGATGATGTCTTGAGGCCCCTTCCAACCCCTATGATTCTGTGATTCTGTGATGACTCCAGCACACTTAGCTTTTCTTAGCATCTCTTTTTTTTTATCAAGTTCAGTAAACTCACCGATCGGCATCTCATCCAAAGATGTCCTGGCACTCAAACTAGCTCCATGGGACACAAGCAATTCTGCCATCTGCATCTAAAGAAAGGGGAAGAAAGCCAAGTTGATAGAGGTATTTTAGGCAACTGCTTTCCTCCTCAAAGCTGAAAAGCTGGACTAGGAGAAGCAGCGATGGCATGCGTACTCAGCTCACCTCAAATGGTGCTTGGGAAATTCCTTACCCTCAAATGATTGTGCTACATGTGTGATGTTAAACATTTCCTACCGTTCAATTAGTACCAATTCAATACCCACATACTCCCCCAAACTTTCTCAGCAAGAGGTTTTTTTGGAACCCCAAGGACTTCATCTGACACATCCCATGAGTCCAGCCCTAGTACAGATTTCTGCCATTTGCAGAGTACTTCAGTATGAAGCTGTGCCAGGGGAGGTTTAGGCTGGGTGTTAGGAAGAGGTTCTGTACTGAGAGAGAGGTCGGGCACTGGCACAGGCTCCCCAGGGAAGGGGTCACAGCACCCAGCTGGGCTGAGGGCAAGAAGCACCTGGACAATGGGCTCAGTCCTCTGCTCTGACTGGGCTGGCCCTGTGTGGAGCCAAGAGCTGGACTTGATGGTCCTTAGGATGGTCCCTTCCAGCTCAGGAGATTCTGTGATTCTATGAATTTGTCCAGGCAGAAAGGTCACCCCTCATACATGGAATGTACAACAAAATCAATACCTGTCCCCAGAAAGCAGCAGCATGAAGAGGTTCCCAGCCGTCCCAGTCCTTAACATCCAGGCTTGCTCCCTGGTCGAGAAGGACTTCAGCTGCATGCAGATACCCATTGGCTGCAGCTATATGCAGCTAGGAGACAAGGAACAGAGCATGAAGTGCCTGCAAGGACCACAAATGCTTTTAGACACCAAGTTTCAGTGGCATTTCTTGGATGTCCCTTGAGTCACCTGGACGAGCAGCACATGTCACACGTGGCCGATGCTGTCAGGCCCAAATCAGGTTGTTCCTGTTCCTAGAACCCAGCAGCACCTGCCTCTAACTCTGTTTTGAGAGGAAACTGCTGAACAGTTCTCAAAACAACTTACATATATGGGTTATCCACATCTTAAATGGAGAGCTCTTAAGTGCTCTGCTAGGGACACAGCACCATCAAAACACGAGCCTGCAACAAGAACACCACCCACTGCAAGGTCTGCGTTCCTCATGCCAGGTGAATGTCTCCTCTCAAGTGCTGTGGATGTGATTTTGTTTGGATGAAATTTTCCACCTGCTTTAGCCAGGACTCTCTTCATCCAAGGGTGCTTCCACTCAGCCACAAATGTTTTTGCTGTATGAAAATCAAAACCATCTTAATCTTCAGCTGCTTTCAGTTATGGGAATCTGATTTTTCAGACAGTGGCTTCTAACTATGACCATCACTTCAGAGACATCACTAACAGTCTCCTTTAGTCCCCAGTGACCCTTCACATCTCTCAAGATGTTAATAATCAAGATGTGCTGTTGCATCTGTGAGCAAAGCACTGACCCAGCACTGCTCTGAAGGCATGAACTCCACTTGGAGCTCACCCAATTTCAACTGTGCTAAAGAAGGGAATTAGAACTTCTTCTCAAAAGTTTCCACCACACAAAGTTAAACCCTTGTCTGGAAAGAAATTCTGACACTTTCTGGCAATTCAGTTAATTTCTGCATTAAATATTGTGGTGTTGGGTCATACCCTCTGTGAATTAACAAGGAATCACTTGGCTTCCCTTTTTCTATCAACCCCAAGATCCTCCTCACCATCCTTGTTAAAGGGAAAAACATGTTAAAAAAAAAAGAAAAGCTGCAATAAAGGCATCAGTCATCCAGGTTTATCTTGGAGGGAGCCTGACCTCCCCCTGTGCTTCTGGGATATGCTACAGGTGACAATTTAGAGTCAGAAACCTGGATGCTGTGCCATGGTCTGGCCATCAAAGTGATGACACCACGTGGCCTGGGCATCAGTTCTGTCTGGACCCAGGCACTGACATGAAGTCCCAGTGCATCAGACAGCATCACTGAACTCTCCCCAAGCCAGGGGTGCTGTAAGCAAGGAAGTAAGACACACATTTGCAGATGAAAAAGAAGGGAACAGGACTAGGATTGTCCAGCCTTCGGCGCCTGTCCAGTCATACCAGATGCCAGCTTTGTGCTGTACATTTGTCCCCAGGGGCAGATGCCACCCTGCATGAATAACCACATCACTCCAGTGCTGCTGTACAAGGCAGATGCTCTGAAAGCAGAAAGAGGAGGAGGCAGAAAGTCCCCAGAGCGCCCAACACCAGATCCTGCTCCCATAAAAACCAGAGGACTCCCCTGTGGGAGCTGGGTCAGACTGCAGGACTAGTGAGAAGCCAAACATTCCTGGCTGGTCTTTCAGTCCCGTTTCCTTGGGGATCAGCACAAGTGCTACCCATGTTCTGCAGCTCTTCCTTACAGGGTTTCTCACACTTTTCTTTGGACAGCCACTGCCAGACAGAGCCCAGGAGTGTGGCAGTCCTGCTGCAGGACCCAAGCTGCTGGACAACTGACAGAGCTCACATGCACAAAGGATCCACCTCAGAAAGCACAGGGACAGACACAGAGTTATGTCAGCTGGACTCACGGGCAGAGCCTGTTCCCAGGTGACAAGGAACTAAAACAGGGGACGAGATGAAAACAGCTTCCTCGCTCCTCTCGGTGACTTAGCGCCCTGGTTCTGTACACCTCCTGCCACAGGGCAGGTTTCGTAGCCCACGGGCTGCAGGAAGGCAAAAGTGAAGCTGCAGCAGTTTCACTCACCAGTGTAGCACCTTGGGCATCAGTCCTGTTCAGGTCTTGTCCAGTTGCAAGTATGTCATGAATGTCACAGATCATGACCTGCTCCGGAGCAGCCCGCATCTCATTGATCCTTTCCTGTGTAATTCCTGTTAAAATCCCCAGTTAAGAGTTGGAAAGAGTCCATGTCTCTGCTGCCTGAGTTAAATTAGATTTATGATTATGCTTAATATGAGCTCATATCCCTTTCAGGAGCAGTGTAGCTGAGGGGATTGACAGCTATCCTTCACCCTCAACATTATTTAGGAATCAAAGGAACTAGAGTCAGGTTCCAAGAAACTATGCCAGGCAGCAGCTCTCTGCTTTCCTCCAGAGGCGAATCAAGAGCTGAGAAACAAGGTAATTTTTAGTACTACACTGACCCCTTTTTGCAGTTTACATGAACTCAATCTCCTTACCTTGATAGGCCATGCAAGTCTCAATGACATCCAGAGTTGGTTCATCTTCACAGAGGTCATACGGCATGTTGCCATCAGCATTGACTGCCAACAAGTCTGCTCCACTGCAAGGGGAAAGCAGAGTTACACGAGGAAGGAGCTCAGGCATCCTCCAGCACACAGTGCCAAGGGGTGGGACAAACACTTCACAGGAACTAACTGGGGTTTAATAATCGCCCAAACGTCACCCAGATCTGAGTGAGGTGAGGAAGATTTGAAGCAAACCTGGAAAGGGGGAAGATAAACTCCCAAAGCAGATGGTAGGCAGCATGCCACACCTTCCTCATGGGCTGTGGGGCACACGAGCCACTGAGCCCTTCCTGTCCTCTCCCCATCCTGGCACTGGACAGCTTCTCAATGACAGGAGTGATTTAATTGCTGAACTTCTGGATACCTCCATGAAAGAGTCCAGAGAAGGGCACCCAGGCTGGGGAAGGGGCTGGAGGGCAAATCCTCTGAGGAGCAGCTGAGGGAGCTGGGGGTGTTCAGCCTGGAGAAGAGGAGGCTGAGGGGAGACCTTATCACCACCTACAACTACCTGAAGGGAGGTTGTGGAGAGGTGGGCGATGGTCTCTTCAGCCAGGGGACAGGAGATGGGTCAAGGGGCAATGGGCTCAAGCTGGGCCAGGGCAGGGTCAGATTAAATATTAGAAAAAAATGTTTTACTGAAAGAGTTGTGAGGGCCTGGCACAGGCTGCCCAGGGAGGGGCTGAGTCACCTTCCCTGGGGGAGTTCAAAAAAGGGTAGATGAGGTACTTAGGGATATGGTTTAGCTTAGGATGGGAATGGTTGGACTTGATGATCTTAAAGGTCTTTTACAACCCTGTGATTCTGTGATACCAATGCTGAGCAAGTACCAGGTGCTTGTTCTCTGGGCATCTGGCATTCCACAAAGACCAGAAAAGCTGGGAAAGACACGGGCTGAATAGTAGAGAGAACTTTCCATCTAGTCAAGAGCACGCTGGCAATAAATAGTCATAAAAGCCAATATCCTGTCAACTGGTGAATTTTTCTCTCTCATTATCCAAAGGCACATCTCTAAGTGTTTTGGTGATCTCTGGGAGGTCACTATTGGGCAGTAAAATCGCCAGCTAACCTGATCACTGACCCCATATTCCCACAGAGTGGAAAATTCTCAGCAGCTTCCAAACCATGTCATTTTGGCTCGCTGTTAAACAGCAAATTCACTTCAGGTGAATTCTGATCTACGTTGACAGCCACCAGCCTTGGAAAGACAGCAGGCAGTATCCATTCAATTTTAGATTCCTGTTTATTTATTTTTCCCCCTCTGCCTGAGCAGAGCAAACCCCACTGAAATGCCTATTTGCAAAGTTCCAGCATTAGTTTAATCAGCAAAGAATAAATCACAGAACTGTGGTTTGCTTCCATCTCCAAGGGTTCCAGGTCCCATCACCAGTAACACTATCTTCAAAGGCAGTGCTTAACTAGTCCTTTGACAGGTGACACCTCCTGTAAAGGACAACTTAGATTGGTGCAAACAAATTAAATCACCCCAGTACAAATCCAGGGGAAGACTGTTTCTGAGCATGGGATCATGATATCAGGCAAGGAGAGTCCAGATGTGCTGACACCTCCTTACCACAGGGCAGTCTAGGACAACTAGGGCCATAAGCTCCAGTTCCTCACCCTGCCACCCATGCCCACGACATTCCCTTACCTACAATTAAGAGTCTGGGATGCACGGTCCTGTTCCACATTTGTTTTATCCATTTTTATGCCCTCCCATTCAAAAACATCCCTAACCCAAGTGGAAACATCCTCCAAGAGACCACTGTTTGCATCCTTCCTTGCACTCCACTTCCTTCATGGTACAGCCAAAGCAGCAGGGCCCCATTTCCAGTGCTAGTCTCCCAGAGGATGGCATCGTAGAGAGAAGTCTCCCTCCCTGGGGGAGAAGCTGCAGTGTGAGGCGGATGTTAACGCTCCCAAAGCAGGCTCTGCCCTCTGGGAGGTGGAGGAGAGAGCTCAGAGTCAGGACTATCTGCTCCAGACAGGGCTCACAGCAGCTGCTTATTAAATGCTGCATGGGGAACAGCTCAAAAGGCATCTGGCTTCCTCCTCCTTGCCAGCAGGTCTAGGAAAGACTTGAGCTTTCAGGCCCTGGTTAAAGGCAAGCAGAAGGTCCAGCGAGCCTCACACAGCTGAAGAACAAACACATTAAAAGAAGCTAACTAGTTACTAATTAAGAGCTAGTAAGACAGGTCACAAAGTTCACCCAAGTACTTGAGCTCTATGAACATGTTGCCCTACATCAGTGTCTCTTTGGCTGTGGGTGGAAGACCTGAAGTCATGTTTAAGAGCTTGGGGTGGGTCCTGCTGGCCATCCCATTTCCCACCCACCCAGCGAGCACAGTTTGACAAGGCAAACACTGGCACATCCACACCAGAACAGACAAAAATGGCCAATTTTGGCCCCATCTCCAGAAGCTTCATGAAACTGAGCCCAGTCATCTAAGGCTTTACTGCATCTCCTCAGCCTTTGTGCTCTTCCTCCTCCACCCCCTTTTGCCCCACGCAGGAAAGAGTCCCATGAATAGCCGGAAAGCAGGAAGCAACCACCACCGCTGCAATCTCACAGGGTACTAAAGCAGTCTCGGTTTCCATCCACAGAAACTGTGTGTAGAATCAGGTTTACAGAGAGGGGCAGACACAAAACGCCACTTACTGCTGGATGAGGATCTTCACCAGGTTGATATGACCACACGTGGCTGCTGCATGCAATGGAGTCCACAGCTCATTGTCCTTTGCGTTGACATTGGCCCCGTGGTTGAGGAGAAGCTTGACTATCTCTTCATAGTTGTCTATGCAGCACTGGTGAGGAAGAGATACAGACAGATCAGCTGGGGGGTTTTTTAAGTCTTTGGGAAGATGAGGGCTCATACCTTCTCAGGTACACCAGGGTACCTGGACATGGAGACCTACTTTATCCTGCAGTGTTTGACAACAAGCATCTCTGGCAGAGTTAAACACTGAATTGAGTCCAACCAGGTCAGAAAGGCATCACAGAGAACACCTACACTGGGCAGATTGGAGGTCACTGGTGTGTTACAAAGCCCTTTTTGTTTGGTGGCAGAACCAGGAGGGAACAATAGTAAATGCTCACAGGGCTTCTGTCCCACTGGGTCTTTCATATTCAAGAGCAAGTGGCAGAAATTCAGTGTAACCAGTATAACTGCATACCAAGGGATGAGCTGACAAGCTGACATTCCCCTTCTTTTTAGGGAGAATCCCACACACTTGCATGTGAGATGAGTAAAAGTCTTCCCAGCAGCTCACGCTACCTACCTGCTATCTGAAGAAATGCAAGTCAAATCCCCAGAATTATGGGGTACTTCACAGGGCACCTTTCACCTCCTGAAGTATGAGCATCCTCTGTGCACTTACACCAGGTCCCAGAAGTGGCGTGCAAGAAGGGCCTCAAGCACTTTCCTCTGGGAAAGGTAGAATTTGCTCTTTGATTGACCTAATCTTTCCTTATTGACATGAACACGTGTGTGATAAAGACACAAAAATAAGATCTGGTCTTTTTCTTGGACTACACGTTACTGCAGACCCCCAGCTCAGCGCTGGAGCCCAGGCCTGTACTGGGCCTAAACTACACCCCACCCCATGCGCTTACACTGGTGACTGACATAGACCCTTCCTGTATTTCTGTTTCCATTTACTGGTTGGATATGGAAGTGGGGTTAAAATCCTGCCTGTCACACAGCCAAGTTCTGACATAATGTAGCTGTGTCCTTCCCTGGAAGCCACCAGTAACAGGCAGTAACGTTCCTCTGGCAGCTTCTCTCTGCTCAGGGATTCAATTAATTCCAGCGAACGCAAAGTTCCCACCTCAACTCCCAAACACTCTCCTTCAGCAGGAGAGGTGGGATGCTTCAGCATCTATTGGGGAAGGCACCGAGGCCTTCAGCAGCTCTGTGTGTGCAGAGTAGCATCTCTTGGGAGGGGTGGTGGCAGCGGGGACCTTTTATTCTTCTAGAAGTCAGTTTGCATTTCTAAGCAAACATGCACCCAGCTTGGAAGAGAGCAAGTGACTTACAGGAGGATCTGAAATCCCACATCAATGGGAGCATTGACAGCAGGGACTAGCAGTGAGAAGACCACGAGTCCCGTTGGGGCGAGTGACAACCGCGGCACTGTTCTGCGGCAGCGGGGGCGGCAGCTGCCAGGCACAGCGAGTCCCACGGGCCTTCTGCAGGCTGACTCTGCTGGTGCCTTCGCGCTGAGAAGCAGGGCTCATGAGGAGAGGTGGCAATGGGGGCCTTCAGAAGAAGGCTAAAATGTCCCTTATGGGATCAGTGCAGAGGCTTAGGAGAAGGACACCACTATGGCAAGTCTGGCTGCTGCCATCTCATACTGAATTTGGAAGTCCCTGTGCCTACAGAGAGCAGCAGTGGGCTCTCCAATCTCCATCCTGGGCATCATTTAACTACACTGATTTCAAAACGTGGGGCTTTCCAAAGTCTCTACATTCAACTTAACCTGCTTTAAGAGTTTGCAGCCCAGCCCTGCAAAGATAAAAGGGTGGGAAAGTTGTTGTTCGTGTCTGGAACCCAGCCCCAAGTCCTGAGCCCTCCTTATCACTGAATGAAGCCTGGGATATGGCAAGAGAAGGGTTTGATCACAGCCTGCTCCCCAAGAAACAGCACTGTCAGTACAGCACAAAGTTCCACTGCTTTAACTGAGCCACAAAAGGAGATACAAGAGCTCTCTCCATTCACACCGAGAGGTCTGCTCAGAGGGCAGTGGGCAGACGTGACAGAGCTGAGTGGCAGGGAGCTGTGCCCTCCTCCTGCACCTCACCTGATGCAGTGCAGTCAGCCCGTCTTCATTGCACAGGTCCGGGCTGATGTTGCTCTTCAGCAAGTAGCACACTGTAAGGGAAGGAGACAGGGGAAAGGAGTCAGGTCAGTAATCCCAACACAGCTCTTGCCAGACCCAGCAGGTTCGTGACAAAGGTAAGTCAGGGTGTCCCAGAGCTGCAGGAGACCATGAGCTCAACACCAGTGTGAGCCCACGGTCACCACAGTGAGGAAAAAGCCTTCTTGGTTTTATCCAGCAGAGAGCACCAGCATACAGCTTCCTTCCCAAGGAGACTCTGCTCTGACAGCTGTGGCTTTCATACAGCTGTGCTGGAACAAGCCACATTTTTATCTTACACTTTGCCATGTCTGAGAGCAACGTCTGCCTAAGAGACCTCAAAGGCAAGCAGTGATTTTGGGCTCCTGAGGTACAACTGTAAGAGAGATCTCACTGTGGGAGGGATGAGGTCTCACCTCAAGAAGCTATCAATGTGGGAGAAGGAGCCTGATACGTTCAGGGGCGCACCACAGCCAAAATACACTGGGGTTGCTTTGAACACTTCACATGAGCAGCTGGATATCTGAAGAAAGCCTCCCAGAGAATAAATGCAAATTTCTGAAACAGCCAAAAAGCCATTAGCCCCTAGGTTAAAGATAAAGCTTGCTCTGAGCTCCAGATCTTGCCGGGGGTAAGAGCAGCAAGGCTGGCAGAGCAAGTGAATTAATAATGGCAACACTGGGAACTCTTCACATTCAACACTGCTGACAGATCTTGCTGATCTGGACCCATCTTCTGCTGTTTACTTGCTCATTCCCTGCTTTTTCTCCAGAGATTTCACTACCTAATGCTTTTTCCACCTCAAATGTCACCGAGAGCACAGGCACAAACCAGACGTTCATAATCACCTCCCTGGGGCCAGGGCAGCAACAGATATTCAAGTCCCATCTCTTTTGTTGGCAAAGATGCAACCATTAAATGAAACCAGAGCTACAAAGTGAGGTGTATTAACAACACCAAAAGGGCAAAAACCACCTTCAGAGCCAGCAATCACAATGACTGCAAGGCTGGGCACCCCCAAAGCATCCTGCAGCCTCTGCTGCTGCTTTTGACTGTCCCACTCTTAGAGGGAGCTCCTTCCCCAGCACATCAGGGCCATCCCTAGGGACAGAGTTCTTACAGCTCTTCTGGCATCCAAACCAGAGCGTGGAAAAACGTGTTCACAATGATATCAGCATCGATTTGTGGAGCTTTCTTTAAAAGATCTGGAAAATTCTCTCTCTCTCGAGGCAAATCAAAACCCACAGTGAAACTGTGTTTGGAAGCCACAGGCCTGACCTTACTGAAAAGGTAGGTGAAACCAGCCAGAAGTGAAATAAAACACTTTATATCACAGGATTGTTTCACTGAACCCAAAATGAATCCCAGAATCACAGACCAGTCTGGGTTGGAAGGGACCCCAAGGATCATAGAGTTCCAACCCCCCTGCCACAGGCAGGGCCACCAAACTTAAGCCTGGATCTATACAAGGCTGCCCAGGGCCCCATCCAACCTGGCCTTGAACACCCCCAGGGATGGGGCATCCACCCCCTCTCTGGGCAGCCTGTTCCAGCCCCTCACCACTCTCTCTGCAAAGAACTTCCCCCTAATATCCCATCTAACCCTTCCCTCCTCCAGCTTCACTCCATCCCCCTTGTCCTGCCAGTCTCTGCCCTTTAACAAGCTGATTCCCCTCCTGTTTCTCTGCTCCCTTCAGGGACTGGCAGGCTGCAGTGAGGTCCCCCCACAGCCTTCTCTTCTCCAGGCAGACCCAGCCCAGCTCCCTCAGCCTCTCTTTGTAGGGCAGCTGCTCCAGCCCTCTGATCAGCTCCATGGCTCCTCTGACCCCTCTCCAACAGCCCCACATCTCTCTTGCATTGGGGCCCCAGCTCTGGACACAGGACTCCAGCTGGGGCCTCCCCAGGGCAGAGTAGAGAGGGACAATCCCCTCCCTGTCCCTGCTGCCACCCCTCTGCTGATGGAGCCCAGGATCCCATCGCCCTTCCACTGCTGGCTCATGGGAAGCTTCTCATCCACCATGACCCCCAGGTGCTGCTCAGCAGGGCAATTTATGAATGTTGGAATTTACCTTTGCATTGACACCTGCCCCATGAAACTGGTACAGGAAAGTGGAATACACCAAAGAATGACCCTCATCCCCCAGCACAGGGAGCTCACAGCCTGACACTTGCATGCTTGACAGTAATGAGAGCACTGAGCCCCAGCCAGTACATCCAATTTAATGCCTGTGCTTCTAATGTTTCTGGCCAGCCCCAAGCTCCTGCTCTTCTAATCCAAGCTGAGCGATAGGCGAGCCATTCACCGGTGCATCTGGTTGTCTCTTCTTTACTTTGGATGCTCTGCCATTAGGGTTTTAATTCAATCTTGGTCATTTAAGAGCCACTGTGTACTAATGACATGCTGTTCCATAATCATGTTTTGCCTGATTATGGACATTTGGACAAGTAGATGCTGGCAGATTAATCTTACATGTGCTGTCCTTCCATGGGAAGGAGCAGTAGCATAAATCCCAGATTGTTACAGAGTACTGGGGTTTGTGGTGAAGGCTCTGCAGTCCTGGTTTGACAGAGCTTGAGAGAGTCCTTGAAGAGTTAAGATTCAGAGAAGGGATTTATCTTACCCTAAAGCAGCTCTGAACTCTCCACTAACCCTGTTTGCAGTGCACCTCCTCAGCTCCCATCTGCCCTCAGGACCGGCTCACCGCAGCCCTCAAAACCTTTCCCAGTATCTCCCAGCACACTGAAGACTGACAACCACAAGACATGAGAACAGAGCACAGAAAAGGCAGGCAAGGAAGCTAGGCAGGGACATGGTAACAGTGAGTCCAGGCAAGCATGGCTCTAAGAAGATACCAGGTGCTTTTCCAACTAGTCACAATTCCAGTTAGTCCCAAGCTGAAGTTTGAACCTTGGGGTTTGGCAAGGGAGCACCGGGCTGGGCAGCAGTGAGTCCTGGCTCTTCTCCCTGAAGGCAGAGGGTCCTTGCCTTCAGCATTCCTCAGGCTCCACGCAACAAATCCCAACAGGCACAACTCTCCAAGAACTGCCTTTTCCTATCACATAAGCCCCCTTTTACAAACACAGGGATCTACCCCAGTCCCACCAAGCTCGTAGCAGAACGCAGCCCCAATTCCTACCCAGCAACCCCCAGCAGCAAGGCACAGGGTGGCAAAGAGCAGCATCACCACCCCCCACTCCCTGGGGACAGAGTGGCAGGAGGATGAGGCAGGAGGACCAGGGGTCTTCCCCATACCCACTACCCAGGCACAGCCTGGGTGAAAACCTCCTGCCATCCCATGTGGCTGGGACTTTCTGATGGACTTCAGCGGAAATCAGGGCTTGTGGGTTTTCCAGTGCCTTAAACATAGGAAAGGGGGGACTGCAGCTGTGACACTTTGCAGTGCTGTAAGCCAGACCCTCAGCTCCTGGGCTGTGGCACCACTATGGGCCCTCTCTGCTGCTTAGGGCACAGCATGAGGGACAGGGACCTGAGCAAGCCAAGCACTTCTCTTCAAGCCTGCTGGCGCTATGTGCCTTGCTGCAAAGACCCACACCATCACCTCCCACCTCCAGGCATGAGTGATGCCATCCAGGAGCAATGTCACCCAGGAGAAATGCCACCCAGGAGAGATGCTGTCCTGGTAGGAAGCGTACTCTGAAGGATGCAGGTTAACCACTCACCACCAGCAGACTGCTTTCTGCCAGGGAAAGCCTCAGCACACCATGCACAAAAGAAAGACCCCCCCCGTACACACAGTGTATAGCATGGAAATGGGACATCTGTGAGCTGAGGGCACCCCAAGCCTCACAGAACAGGGCTTTTATGGGTCACATCAGTGGGTTCCCAGGCAGCAGCCTCCACTTTAACACTTACAATTAACTTCTTAGAGAGCTCAGTACCTAAAACTCTGAGCTCCCTAAACACCATCCTGCTCTGTGTGTAGGCAGAGGGAGCTGGGGAGAAGGGGCTGGGTGCGTGGATATACTTTATTACACGTCAAGCACAAGTTGTGGGAAGCAGTTTCAAAGGCAGAGCAAATGAAGGAATGAAAACGATTACAATAAGAGCTGGGTGAACAAATTGTTGTGAATAATTCATTGCAAATTATATTAACTGAACAATCACTCAAATGTATTCTCCATTATTCTGCTCGCTCTGCCTATAATTGAACCTCTCACATGCCAAGATGGTGTACATCAAGCTTCAATTTATATTTCATCATTCACATCTGTGCTGTGTTAAATGGAAAAAGCTCCCACAACAGCTGTGAAAATACAGCCTGGGTTTTAAGTCACCCTCCATCACTCGGCCCGGGGCAGCCTCAGACAGATTCTCCTCCCTGCATACAACAAACCCACTTCTCAGGAGCTCCCCCTCCTCCAAAGCACGTCCAAGCCTTGCTTGTGGTCCCCCAAATCCATAAATCAGGGGGAAAATGAAGAAGCCACTGCAAAGGCCCTAAGGAAAATTCAGTGCAGGGCTCACCTGGGGAGATATCACAGCACTACTCTTTTTCCTCCATGTCCCTTCTCACTAAGTTTATGCTACAAACAGCTTTTCCAGTAAAGTTCCTAAACCAGTTGCATACTTTTCCCCGGAGAAGAAATGCCTCTGTCGCTGCAGATGCCCCTAAGTCAATAAGCTGCACCATAAAATCCTGGATACTGTTACATCCCCATCTATACCCAGCTTTTACATACCTCAGGTATTAATAACTCATAAGAGAAAAAGCCAACTGGAACTGATATGGTTACCAGGGGCTGAAAAAAAACCCCACAACCCAAACACCTTCCTGATAGGATGTCCCAATTCCTCCCCAAAACACAGGATGGCAAACTGCCTGTACTGGCAGGCAGGTTTATCCATGTGCTCAGAGTTTTCTCATGCACACAAGCCATGAGTTTTGAAAAACATAGGTTTATCTTGTGCCTCTGCACTCCATGATTTCTTTTTGAATATTTTTCAACCACTCTAGTTCACTCCTTGGTTCTCAGGCCACCTCTTGGAGCTACTATCTCATGGAGGTCTCTATGGCAGAAGAATATTTTTGGTGGGTTTGCACCCGATTTCACTGAATAAAGCAAAGAGGTGTTGGGTTAAGAGGCACATTTTTACACCCTGCTAGAAGTCACCTCCACCCAGGTGTAACTTTAGGCAAAACCCCAGTGTGGCAGAAGAACCTCTTCCCAGCAGCAACACGGGGAGATGCTGGTGGTGTCTGTGCCACATAGGTGTGTTGGCAATGGTCTGGAAAGACTGATCCCAGCCTGCCAGGCACAGGCCGATGGATAAGCTCGGCTACTTCAAAGCTGCACCTTCAACACTGTGGTTTTGCAGGGATATTTCTTACCCAGGAGAAACATTGCCCAGGAAAACCTCACTGAAGCTGTGAGTGCTCTGCCAGCAAAGCATCCAGCTTCCTACCCCAGCACGCTGCGACTAATAGTTCCCCATGGACTTATCTCGGCTCTACCTGCCTTCATATTCAACCATGCTAAACATCCAGCAGTGGCTCCCAAACCCAAGGAGCCAGGACTGAAAGACATAGCTGGCCTGAAACCTCCCCATGGAGCCCACAAGCAGCCCCTTTCACCCTGGGGCTCAGGGCTTTCCTTTTCAGGGGAACCCTCCTAATACTACTTCCCTAGGGATTTGTCTAAGCTGGAGCAGCATTCAATTCAAAACATGCTAAACATCCAGCAATAGCTTCCAAACCAAAGGAGCCAGGACTGAAAGACATAGCTGGCCTGAAACCTCCCCATGGAGCCCACAAGCAGCCCCTTTCACCCTGGGGCTCAGGGCTTTCCTTGTCCAGGGAACCATCCTAACATTCCTAATAGATCCCTATGGACTTTTCTCAGCTCTACCTGGTCCACTGTGAAAGCCTTCTGAAAGATGAAGAACCCCACACTCAGGCAGTTCAGACATTTGGTACACCTAAACCCAAATACAGTCTGGTTTTCCTGCTGAGCTAGCAGCTGAGACGCCCCATCAAACACCGAGCCTCAAAGCCCGCTAAGACACTTCCCACCTAGTTTATAGCTGGGCACACACATTCCTTCTGATATACCCACAAAATGTGGGAAGCTTGGAGAAAGGCCAGCAGAGCTCCATCTGCTTTGTGCCATCTTCCCACGGGCAGGGACGTGCCGTGGGGATGCACTCACTTCTCTCAAGGAAAAATCTATTTCCGATCTTGATGCTTCTTGCTTAACAGGGCACCCCCCTCCTTCACCCCAGAGAGCCTGCTTCACGTGGCAGGTGCTCCCCACAGAGCCTGGAAGAGCTCGGGCCATACACAGGTTTTAATCTGACAGCAAGTCAGAGCTGGCCACAACTCACACATTTATTTATCACGCAGGTCCCAACTCTCTCTTCCCATCTTTGTGGTGATTTCAAACACCTTTGCTTCATGCTTTGAGCCCTGTATCCATTGTTGTAGTACCAGAGTGTCAAGAGGAATACTATAAAGGGACAGGCACCTACAGCTGTGTCTTGCATGGATGGGCCACAGCCAGGTGCCCAAGCCTACAACATCCCATGTTTGTCTTGTTCTGCATCTAAAGGACTTCAAGCTCTGATAATCCACTTAGTGCTAGTGATGCTGAAGCACCTTCTTTAATGGCTGCCATCCACCTGGGATTACTCTGATAAGTAAGGATGGGCATGTTACCCATCTGCAACCAGCAGTGCTCAAAGGACGTGGTGGAAACAAAGCCAAATTCATTTCAGTACGGACAATAAAAATCCTGCTGTCTGACAAGCCTTTCTCAGGAGGTTCTGCCATGTTTGAAAACATCCTCATCCTCTCCTCCTGCTCAAAGTGATCCACATAGGAGATATCAAACATATACAAGAAAACTAAAGTCAGTGATTATTTTCTTGGTTTCCTGTTCCTCATCAGTTATGGGAAGAATAAGTCAGTCATTTCGGTCTGTTTTTTAAACAGATGATGGGCTTTAAAAGGGCTAAGTGTTTTATATAACCTTCAGGCTCAGCTGCCTTCAGCAGGATTTCGGTGGGCAGGGAGCCAGGAAAGCAGATTCCCCAGTATCATTGCGACAGTGACACCTGGGCTGCCAAAGAGCCTCTTCTCTCTCTAAGAGGCCTTCTGGAGTAGGGATTTAGAGAGTACTAAAAAAACCAATTATGGAGACTGACGGAGATATGGATTGAGGAGACCAAGGCCAAGTTGCCCAAGGGTGACTCAGAAGCTGTGGTGATGAGCAGCTGGCGATGGTGCTCAGCAGAAGGCACTGACAGAGCGCAGAGGGAATTGTCCCGCTGCACTCGGAGCCACGTGAGCCAGCAGCATGAGCAGGGAACGCCATGGAAAGCAAGACATGAGGGACAGCCACATCCTCCTCCAAGCAGTGGCTTGGAAGGAACCTGCATCCTCCATCTCTTGAGTTCGCACCTGAAATGTCAGGTTTGGCGGCCACAAGCAGAACACATCTCACTTCACCCTTCAGGCAGAGTTAGACAAAGGGCATCAACAGAGTCAGGACACGCTCAACCAGGACCTCCTGTTCTCCTGCTCTGGCTACTTCCAGTTCTCTCCCTACAGAAGGATCTTCTTAGAAGTCCCGACAACACATGCAAACCCATCTAGACAACACAACATCACAGCTGTTGATCCAAGTAGCACAGGGGATCCAACTTACACAACTGCTCAGAAACTTCTTTAGGTGCATTGGACCAAACCCTCTCTCCTGAGACACGCAGCAGTCATCGCCTGCATGTCTACACTGTGCTTCCTGGAAATGAAATCCTTCAGGGCACCAAAAAGGAAACACAGCAAAACAATTACTTGGCTTTAACAGAAATTACAGCTCAAGGAGCATTTGGAGAAGAGGGAGCAGCGGTGTCCGGAGGTACAACTTGGGCAGCTGAGTACTTGAAGAGCTTCCCCAGCTACATGAACGCAGTAGCACAACAGGTGACGTGAGGAGCAGACCTGCAACACCCCCCCCGAGCTCCAGGCAGAGCCAGCTTGCCAGTGTTGGCAAGAGGAGACTCCAACGTGCTCCATATAGCAGGAGAAAGTTCCTATTGCCATTCAAAACTGTTATTAGGTTCCAGAGTCAACAGCCCCTGTCCCAGCTTGTATTTCAGGCACCCGACGGCCTCAGCAAAGCAGCTGTATGGTGACCTGAACCACATGTTTTTGAGAGTCTCAATTATGAAACAGGAAACTTTCTATTTAGAGGAACAGAAAGGAGGGTTTGGTGGCAGGGTGGGGAGGGGGGGAAATACATATCTGCTTTTCAAGCTGCCATGAATTACTACTCAGTGATTCCTCACAGCAACAGCCTGCTGAGCTCAGGGCAGACAGGGCTGTCCCCCCTCCTCTGCCCCTCAGCTCACCCTACTTCAGAACCCCTTTCTCTGTTGTCCATCTCCATCCTTCCTCTGGTCTTTATGGAAGCTGCAGCTGCTCTGGCTGTTTCAGTATCTTCTCCCCCCTCAGCAGCATCCCCCTGGCCATGTTCAGCACATTTTAGGTTCTTTTTCTTTCCCTTCCAACTTCATCTGTCTTTATTTCTGGGTGAAGACATTGGAGATGAAGATCTTTAAGAGATGCAGGGTCAAATCACATCCTTGGGTCCGTTCCCATGGATCCCCGTGTTCATGAAACAAGAATCATAGAATCATGTAGAATCATGGAATCCCAGACTGGTCTGGGTTGGAAGGGACCCCAAGGGTCACAGAGCTCCAACCCCCCTGCCACAGGCAGGGCCACCAACCTCAGGCCTGGAGCTACACAAGGTTGCCCAGAGCCCCATCCAAACTGGCCTTCAACACCCCCAGGGATGGGGCACCCACCCCCTCTCTGGGCAGCCTGTTCCAGCCCCTCACCACTCTCTCTGCAAAGAACTTCCCCCTAATATCTAATCTAACCCTTCCCTCCTCCAGCTTCACTCCATCCCCCTTGTCCTGCCAGTCTCTGCCCTTTAACAAGCTGATTCCCCTCCTGTTTCTCTGCTCCCTTCAGGGACTGGGAGGCTGCAATGAGGTCCCCCCACAGCCTGCATAGCCAGGGACTAAACACCTACATCAAGCAGAAGCACGGCGTGCCGGGATGCGCTCAGCAGTGCAGCCCTCCCCAAACCAGCTCTGTGTGACATGGCAGCACGAGGAGCCAGTGTCAGACCCCAGGTCACACCAGCCCAGATGCGTCTCACACCATTAGAGAACTGTCATCTGCTAAAACATCACTTCCCCTGCTCAACAGCACCACATCTTACTGGAAACAGGGTGCTGGAAGGGAGATGTCTGTGAAGGCAGAAAGCCTTCATCTTTCTTTTTTTGGGTCAGATGAAGAGATTGTGGTTTCCTTTTAAAAAGCAAACACTGCAGACAGAGAACTTTCACATGAGCTTAGCGGCAAGCTGAACCTCACCAGAGAAGCATCAGCTCATCCTTCTGGTTTTGCAACCTGTAATTATTCAGCAGTAAATTTGACAGAAGTTGGAGATCTGAATTTCAACAGAGCCTTTTGGCCAGAGGGCTCCAGAAGTGCTGCTGCCGCCCGCAGAGCGAGCTCTGGGCTGTCCCCCAGGTTTCACCATCAGTATTTGCCTTGTTTCACAGATGTGACATCTTGGCCCCAGTCAGACCAAGACTCTGGAGGCTCAGGTTTCTTTGCCAAGGTCACAGGGACAGTCCATGGCACAGCTGTTACATGCCCTCGAGTCCCAGGTCCCAGCTCTGCCCTTTAAGCACAAGGAAACTCTTCTCTTGGCTGCACAACCAAGAGGAATTGGGCAAAGCAGCTGAAATCTCAATGCTAACACCTTTGATGGCAGCCAGACCCCCAGGTGAACCTTGCATGCAACAAGAATTCAGCAGTTGTGTCCACTGGTGTTTTAAAAAGAAACCAAAGCTGTGACTCAGCAGCTCCCCCCGGTATTGCTCCTCAGGAAGGTCACCACTTGGGTCAGACCTGTTTGCTGACCACATCAAGGACCTGGGCCAGGCAGGGAAAGCAAGTTGCAGGAGGTGATGGAGCAAGGTCATCTGAAGGGTGTGCAGCATGGCAGCATGCTTCATCTAATTGTGAATCAGGATGATGCCATCACCCAGGTGGAGAGCGAAGCACATTTGGTCGCCAAGCACATATTTGACAGCCATCCTGATCTTCACCAGCAACCCAGACAGGACCACCTTGTTTTTATCTCCCCTCTCACAAGCCCAAGTCCCAGAAGATTTGCAAGTTTTCAGGGCTGATCAAACCCCACTGATCCCCCCAAGTTTCAAACCACTTCTCTCTCGATCTCATTTCAGCACCCATCACACACAGACCGATCACACGGTCCAGAACCACTTCTCTGTATTAACGAACAAGCCATGCACTTTGCTCTCCAGGTCAAACACCTCCCATCCCAAAGCCACCCCTATGTTCAGCATCACCCCATGACAGCCTGAAGCTGTCACGGGCCACTGAACAACCGCACCAAGTCCCACCCCTGGATGCACATCACCCCTTGGTGGGACCTGGCCTGGAGGCACAGGCGATGCTTGTGCCACCACATACCAAATGAGGTCATTTCCAAAAGACACCCGTGCACCCCAATGCTCCACAACACCAATTGATTTTCAACGTAACCACGTAGATCAGGGAAGCACAGGGACTGCTCTCCCAGCCCTTGGCACCCCACAAACCCTTGTCAGAGAAGATAGGAGAATTGATCCCTGAACATCACCAGCAAAGGTACTCAGTGCTGCATGGAAACTGGTTTGTACATCTAAGAGCTGAATCAGAAGTTAACAGCTGAGCTTGGCAGAAACACTAGGGGTTTCCCACAGTTAGGGTAATACTTACAATCAGTGAGACAGGCCTGACAGAAGGGGTATAAGAAATCTGTGTGAGGGCTGCTCCACAGTTACTAGTCCACCCAGCCAGGAGCTCGAGCTAGAGAACATCCACCTCACGGGCCCTGGACTTGACCCAGTTGAGGACAGTCTGCTCAGTAAAGATCACAGCATCGATTTGCTGCAGGTTGCTACCTGTGTAATACAAATTTATAACTCATTATCTTGAGGATCCAAGCTAAAACACCCAACTAAACAAGCCCTGTTATCAAGAATAGTGGGCAAATGCTTAATTTCCTTAACATTTCCTAATTTCATCGACAAACACTGGAAACCCCTTTCCATGACCCCTCAGAAACTGCACAAAAGGCCTTGAGATTAGCTTGAAACAAGCAGGCAGACAACAACTCAACCCGGGTTCATCTGTAATCCATCAAGTGCTTTGCATATGTTCTACATAATTACTTCACCTGCCCCATCACACAGTTGACAGCACTCCCAAACTTCTCCCACAAGCTGCATAAGATTTCTGCTTCCCACCACCTCAAGCAGCAGCAGATGAGAGCTCCCAGGCTGGGAGGTTGGTCCATGGGGAAGCAGCTTGAAGGTTTGACAGGTCATGGAGACTTTTCAGGAAGAAAGAAGAGCCCCAGCTGGTGCCCTCACCCACGCCAGCCACATCCTCAGACACCAAAGCACCAGCCCCACGGCAGCACAAACCGAGCTGGCCTTTGCTGCCAGCGCTCCTCTGCTGAGCTTCCTGCGCTCTGATGCGGCAGAGAAAGCAGCCGTGCACGGGGTCGGCAGCACTCTCCTTTTGAGCAAGTGCCTCCTCTGCTTTCAAAAGCCATCTCAGGCAGCTTACAACGCTTTCATCTGCAGAACATGACTTGAGTTCAGAAAGGCCCTTCAGATCAGAGCAGGGAAGAGAGAGAAAACCGCTTCCCAGACTGCCGAGGAGTGGGGGACCTTGCGGCAGAGGAACAGGGAAGCTCCTGCTGGGGTCCAAACCCGGCGGCACAGCTCACTCCGGGATGGTGATGCGAGCTCAAGACCCCCAACCCTCACGAGGCTGCTCTAGCAGCCTTCAGGGTCAGGATAGGGGTCTCTGACCTCAGTAGCGAATGCTTAATGGAAAGTGCAAACGAGCTGCAATTCTCCCCCAGAACATGCTTTGCCTTAAGGGGTCAGAGCAGGCCGTGGATGGCTCACCTGTCTCTGCAGTGAGCACTTGTCTCAGCACAGACAGTGGTTCCATATTTTTTTTAAAATGTATTTTGCTTTGCATTTACATGCCAAGTGTATTAATACTAAAGAGATGTATTAAATCACCAAATTAAAAAATACTAATCCCTACAGTGTTTGCACAGATTTAAACCATCCCATTCACCAGAGCCCATTCACCAGATCTCTGAATGTTGGAGGCATAACTCCTCGATGCTGAGGACAAGGAGCTGCAGGCAGCAGCAGTGAGCAGAGAGAGGGCAATGTATCCCAGTTCTCCCCCTTGTCCTTTTGAGAGGCTTCCTGTACTGAGATGAAAGACCCTGTCCGACTCTCCACATGAGTATCACATCTCAACGTAATGGGCCTCCCATGCCCTCTTTATGGAATCACCAGGTTGGAAAAGACCTTTGAGATCATCGAGTCCAACTGTTCCTGTCCTGTGCTGACCCAGATCCCTGAGCACCTCATCTCCCCTCTGTTAAACAGACCCAGGGCTGGGGACTCACCCCCCTCCCTGGGCAGCCTGTGCCACAGCCCCACAACTCTGCCAGGGAAGAACTTTTCCCTCCCATCTGAGCTGACCCTGCCCTGGCACAGCTTGAGCCCATTGCTCCTTGTCCCATCTCCTGTCCCCTGGCTGAAGAGACCATCGCCCACCTCTCTGCACCCTCCTGGCAGGTCAGTGGAGGTGGGGAGAAGGTCTCCCCTCAGCCTCCTCTTCTCCAGGCTGAACACCCCCAGCTCCCTCAGCTGCTCCTCAGAGGATTTGCCCTCCAGCCCCTTCCTCAGCCTGGCTGCCCTTCTCTGGACTCACTCCAGGACCTCAATGTCCTTCTTGTAGTAAGGGGCCCAGAACTGGACCCAGCACTTGAGGTGCAGCCTCACCAGTTCCCAGTACAGTGGCACAATCCCTGCGCTGGACCTGCTGGCCACGCTGGCTCTGATACAACCCAAGATGTGGTTAGCAAGAGCCAGCTCAGAGGCATTACTCTCCCTTGTGCAGCAGCAGAGCAAAGCCCCACTTTGCCAACATCTCCTGCATTTCCCAAGGAAACCTGCAGCTTTGAAAATAATTAACAGCCATTAAACTCCCCCGTTCAGTTTTGCCATTAGCAGCAGCAGGCCCATTCTCCTCTCTGCAGCAGTGGTGACAACTCTGCTCACTTCCATATCAACCCCAGGTTTGCTAACGGACCCTTGTACCCCACCCTGTTTCCTTATCACAGCGCTCCCTCACCAGCACATCCCTCACATCATGGAGCTTCTCCTCACACCCAAGAGCCCAAGCAGCACGGGCCACCTTTTAGCTGTCATAAGGTGAGAAAGGTGACATCCATCTTCCAGGCCTGAACAGCGGGGTGCCCAGTACCCACTGCATCCCTCCCATGAGCAAAGGGGGACAGAGAGCAAAGCGCTGCCACACTGCTGGCCACCCCAGCTTCTCTGCCATGGAAGAGAAGAGACATCATGATTAAAATACCAAACCCCCCACGTTAAGCCAGGCTCTGAGCTTTGCACCATCTCCCACCGACTCCACAGTCTAATATTGTGACTTAAAAAAAAATATAGTAACAACAAAACACTTTAGTAGCTAAACCCACCTTAGTAAGTTCATTAAAGTAATTAATGCTTAAGTGGCTGCTTACAGGGCTCTGCTGACAGCACTAATTAGGGGCTGCAGAGGTGGATGCCAGTGACAGCACAGGGAACCAGGAGTGGGTTGGAGGCTTGTGCGTGGCACTGGGCAGACCTGAGTCCTGTGCATCGGCTGGATCCAGCACCCCCCAATTTTTTTCCCCCAGTACCAAACCCCAAATTTGGTATCTCCAGCATTACTCAGCTCTGGTGAGGCTACACCTCGAGTGCTGTGTCCAGTTCTGGGCCCCTCACTACAGGAAGGATGTTGAGATGCTGGAGCACATCCAGAGGAGGGAGATGAAGCTGAGGAAGGGTCTGGAGCACAAGTCCTGTGAGGAGCAGCTGAGGGAGCTGGGGCTTTATAGTCTTGAGAAAAGGAGGCTGAGGGGAGACCTCATTGCTCAATACAGCTACCTGCAAGGTGGCTGCAGAGGTGTCGGGGTCGGTCTCTTCTCTCTGGTGACAAGCAATAGGATGAGTGGGAACAGCTTAAAATTGCCCCAGGGGACATTCAGGTCGCATATCAGAAGAATTTCTGTACTGAAAGAGCTGTCAGGCATGGGAACAGGCTGCCCAGGGGGGGGGTGGGGTCTCCATCCCTGGGGGGTTTTAAAGGGATGTGGATGAAATGCTTAAAGATATGGTCTAGAGGTGTTGTAGTCAGGGTTGGGCTGTGGTTGGACTCGATGATCTTAAGGGTCTCTTCCAGCTAAGGTGATTCTATGATTCTAAGCATAACTGAGGAACTTCAGCAGGTTCTCATGAAATGGCGTGTATTTTTCTGATGACCAATGTCCAGTAGGAGAGGCCCATAGTTTCTTAGCCTCTTTTTTGAGAGCAAGTCCTTCAAGAACGGGAGCTGGGCTGCTAGCCTGGGTTACAGGGCCCTTACAAACCATTGTGAGGACAGGCATCAAGGTGCTCTGGTTCCTGGAGACACCAGAGACCATTTTATCCCCTGTGAAATGACACAGGAGGGATGCACTCTCACTCGCTACAACAGGGCCTTCCTCACACAAGCAGCCCTGTCCCTCCAATACGGGCAGAGATCCAGAAGCTCAGTGCAACTTGTGCCAAGGGCACTCATACCCGTTGTGGGAGATACAGAGAGCTGATCTCATTACTACATCTGTGATTGTAAGATCCCTGCCTCAGCTGGTTTTGACCCTATCTCTTAGGGTCAAACAGTCTTAGATACATTGATTTCTTTCCAAGTAGCTGTAACAAATGCATCTGAGATGTTTCCCACATGTTACAGACTAAAGCAAATCCCACCCCAAGCCTCCGCTCCCACCCTGGTCAGTGCTACAACAGAGAAATACCCCTTGTTTCTGTACATAAAGAATAATTCCCAGGGAAAGGAGCCCACCAGACCAGGAACGTCCAACGAGGTCTGGGTCTCACACAAGCAGGTGCAACC
Source organism: Zapornia atra (assembly GCA_013400835.1). Classification (NCBI taxonomy): domain Eukaryota; kingdom Metazoa; phylum Chordata; class Aves; order Gruiformes; family Rallidae; genus Zapornia; species Zapornia atra. Next base: position 169,878 of record VZTU01024378.1, on the reverse strand, counting down.
AGTACAGTTGTATAATGGAAACTTGACCTACAAACCCTGAACCAAATCCTAGCTATGTTCCCCTTTGGAAAGCAGCACAAGACGGCTGCACACTTGTCTCACCAGGTCCTCCAGCTGTAACCACTGCCTCAGCTCCATCCCTGACAGGACCACCACCTTTCCTCCAGCTGGCACAGCCATGGCCCACCTGGGAAGAAGGGGATCACTGGCCACATGTTAGCTAAAAGAGGTTGCACAAGTACGATCTGTGCGACCTGTAACTAGGGGACTGAGCATGTCGTGCTGACCAAGGTCTCCCTACATCACCAAGCCCCTTTGGCTGAAGGATGAAAGAACTTGCAACAGCCTCTGCCACCTCACAGGGCCCAAGGAGCACTGAGGCAAGGGACAGTTTCCCAGCAAACATGCATCCCTCCCAGATCAAATGGTCACACACAGATCTCTGGAGACAGAACAACTGCAGGGGCTAAAAGGAGCAAGATGACAATCAGGTTTGGCATGAGGCACGGATAGTTTTCGGGGCAGGCCGCATTAACCTCTTCCCTGCTGAAGCCTTCTCTCCCAGCATAGCAGCTCCTTGAGGGGGCTGTTTCTCTAGACAGACCCATGAAACCAGATGGGCTTGAGGTGTTCTGTGCCGTAACGTACAACAGCGTCCAGGAGATTACAAAGGAGCAGCCACACACCAGGGGCTTCTCGTAAATAAAACACCCTCAGCAGCAAAGATGAGTGCTCAGCACGCGCGGGCGAGGCCCAGGCAAGGCCATCCCCACTGCAGCTGTGATCTGCAGAGCCACTGCAGGAAGGGAGCAAAGCCACCTCCTCCACCCCAGCACCACCAGCATCAGTTACCAAAACCCCCATCAGAAGGGAATTCAGGCAGACCTGAGCCCCAGAGGAGCCGGGCAAGATATGCAAACCCTCCCTTGGATTTTTACTCTGCAAGAGAAATCCAAGAGCATCAAAAATAGGTCCTTCTAGGAGCTGCAGGAGAACCAGGAGCTGTTATATAGAGGTCCTTACACTGTCAGGAGTTTCAGGATGCTTTGCAACCACCTGGTCCCTTCTTCCTCCACCCAGAGCATTTAAATCAAAGAGTTTCTTCAGAGAGGGGACTAAATTTGGATGACAAGGTTTTTTCCAGTTTCCTTGGCTGCTTGCCTAGCAATCCCTTCCTTCCTGATATTTCCAAAGGTGAAATGATGAAATTGATGAAGCCCATTCCCCAGGACGAAGCCAGCGGTGATGGACAGAGGCCAGGCTACACTGACCCACCAGCGGGTCCTCCTTGGCCACCATCTGCAGATCAGCTCCCAGGTGTCCGTGTCTCACAGAATACCATATCTCCCAACAGATAACACTCCCCTCCCACATGAAGACCGGCTCGAGAACAACTGCTGACTCCTGCCTGGAGTCAGGAGGATGCCCTGAGCCGCTTCAGAAGACACCTCTTCCCAAGCAGCCACTTCCAGTATGTCAAAGCCAACAGGACCACAGCAAAATGTATTTTAGACATCGAACAGGACACAGCAGAGAATCACTCACTGAAGAAAGCTGATTTGCTTCACAATGGTCCCAGCAGTTTTGCAAACCCGGGGTGACTCCAGCAGAAGCCGGTGCCTTGCCATCGCTCGGAGTCACGGGCAGCGCTGCAGGTGAGCCCCGGAGTGAGGCAGGAACACTGACATCTCTCCCAGCTATTCTTATCCTTTCTCACAACAACTCAAGGCTTGTTTTCCAAACCAGGCCGATTCACGGCGAACAAACGCGGCACCACACGCACCAAACCCTGCTGCGCCTGGGAAGGCGCTGTAAGTCACACACCTGGGCAGGGTTTACAGGGAGAAGTGACAAGAAACATGCACCTGCAATGATTTTATGGCCCACCAGCACAGATAATGGGTTTACACTCCTAAAACCCAGTGATGTAAATGCCAGGGTGTCACAGATTTTAAACCTGTGCTGATTTTTCCTCTCTTTGATGCATCTATCAAGAGAGCAGAACTCGCTAAAATCAGATCCCTCAAGATAGAGTACAAGAAAATGATGTTTTCTACAGCAAATCAGTCCAACAGAGGCTCAATAAAACATGATTGATAATTAGTGTTTTCTTTCTGACAGCTAGGAGCAATTGTGTTGTCCTTAACTCTAGCACATTTGCCCATTTAAAACTAATCGACCCCAAACTGAAACAAAACATCTCACAGAAACATTTCCAGCAAGTACCAGCAAAGATTTACAAAGTTATATGCCAGAGCATCACCTGCTACAGCACCAGACACCTCAGCAGCAATGAGGGTGGAGCTAAGATGGTCTTGTGGGAAGAGCCATCAGGCAAATGGAACATGGATGGGAACCAGCTCAATCAGCTCAGGTTTCCCCTACCAGGGGTAGATCAAAAGAAAACAAACCTGATTAGGAGGGAGAGAGACACTGATCCAGATTCATCAGCAAAGCAGGACAGCTATAGAGTGACATTTATGGTTGCTTTCCTTCCCAGGGTCGCACAAAGCTGCCAGAGGATCTGGCCCAGATTCATGGGCTAAAGGCAGACCCTTTTAAATAAGGGCAGTTTCTCTCCCTCAGCTCCCCTTCCCACTTGAGCAACTGTTCAAAAAAGGCCATAAACACCCCCCGTGAAATCTAATTAAAGAGTAAGTGCTGCTCGCTGCCTGCTGGCACTGCCGTTCTCCCTGCACCCAGCAGCATGTCCTGACCATGGGCAGGCCAAAGCTGCGTTGCCAGACCAAGGCTTCTGGCTCAGCCCATTTCAGCCAGTGGGAAGGGCCACACAGGCAGGATTTGGGGGTCTCCAGGCATCCCGCTCCGAGGACAAGTACCACTGTGGTTACAGGGTCCCTGATACAGGCCAGCATTTGGACTCAGTGCTCTCTCCAGGGATGCTCCCAGCGCTCTACCCTGTGGGAAGGCAATGCACGCATACCCCAGGGGCACCATGCCTGCCTTCCCCAGGGAAGCCCAGAACAACTCCAGGTACCTGCCTAAGGGCACTGGGGAGCCATCACCTCCTCTAGCAAATCCTCTCCCCCTCGAGATTAGCTCCCTGCCTTGCACAGCTGCCACCACGGCTTAGAAGGGGATAAGTTTGGATAAACGTGGCCACGTGGTAACTCACTGGGTACCTGGGCTCCCACCTCACCAGGCCCTTGTTAACTGCTACACACACATAGCCACGGGATGAACATGGGGGCCAGCCGGTGCAAGCACCTTTGCAGCATGATGTGCCCAGGCTGGCAGAGTAAAGAGCCCCACAGAGCCCCTCATGCACCCACCCTCCCCAAACCCCAGGGGAACAACCCGCTCCCCAAGGGCAGCAACAGCGCAGATGGGTCCCCCAGCAGTCTCTGAGAAGGCTGCCCTGTCTGGTTCCCAGTCCCACTGCTTTCCAGCACTGTCTGCATCCCAGGGGACGCACTGGCACAGGTACACGTTCTCTTTCCAAAGCAAACACCGCTCCCAACCCGTGCCAGTCTTGCCCAGGTTAAATGCCTAAGCCCACAAGCCAGCATTTCACAGGGTCACTTCGTGCACCGCAGACTGTGCCAAGTCTGATGAGGTTTTTGCCACTCCAGGAGGCTGTCCTGGAGCCAGGCTGCACCACTTGCCTCGCTCCTACGTCACGTACATCCTTCTCTGGCAAGAAGACCTCCAGCCTCATCCTTGCCTACCCCCCAAGCACCGACACCAGCAAACCCAGTCACAGCTCTGTCCCCCTGTTTGCCTTTGCTAACAGCCCTCAGCGCTGCAACGGTGACACAAAGGGCCCCTGGGCAGCAGTGACACCCTCCCGTACATGGCAGCAGCACAGACATGCACGTGAAGGCCCCACGCATGGGGGGGACTCTGGGTTCTCCTGCTCTGCAGCTCCCTGCACACAGTGGGAAGGTGGCCTTGGCTTCCCACCCAGCAGGTCTGCGTGCTGCAGGCTTCCACCACAGCTCTGGAGAATTCACACCTCCCAACGAGAGCAAAGGGCTGTGCGCAGCAGAACGCTCAGTGCCCAGCATCCTCTCGTGTTTTAGTGAGAGAATAAAAGTGGCCAAGCCTTTGTGTGAGTCTCACCAAACCTCCATGGTCACACACACACGGCTCAGACACCATCTGACACCGCCCAAGATGCTGGGTGCTGAGTTGGATGTCATTAGACTTTGCCTGCTGCAGTGGGCATAAACATCCTTCCCTTGCCCTCAGACCCCAAGACAGTCTGGGGGTGACAAGGCTGTGACTTTCATCTCCCAGTTACACAGCAACCAATGCTGGGGTCTTAACCCTTCGAACCAGCCTGCCAGGTTTTGAAACATTCTCCAGCATCCCAGCTGTGGCATCTCAGGACCTCCACACCTGATGTGCCATGGGAGAGCTCTTTCAGCAAGGACAGGACAGCCAGCAAGCAAGGTGCCACAGCGATAAGCACTGTGTTTCAAAGAGCTTTAAATAGAGCAGCTCAGCAGGTAGCAAACATGACCCCTGTTTCCTTCCTGTTCCAGGGCTGGAAAACCCACAGCCTCTTCCTGTGGGAAGGGCAGGAGGAGGGTGGGGAACCCATGACACCAGGGTTGTTTCCAGAAGTGGGTAGCAGCCGCCACTGGGAACCACTCCTCCCCACAGCAGAGAGATGAGATGTTTCCACTGCTGCGGGGAACTCCTGGTGCCAATGGGGGCAATGCCTGAGGAGGACAAAGTGCCACGTCAGTCTATCTTAATACCCTGGGGTAGGAGTGCTCAACTGGGCGGTCTTTATATGAGCATCCAGCGGAAAGGAGCTGCATTCCCAGAAGCCCTGTATTCTTACGGAACACAAACGCACCAGGTGACCGAGCCAAGACGGCTTCAATATCCAAATATCTTTAGAGACCTGTGCCAGAATCCTTGGGGATTCACACAAGGCCCCCAGTGAACAGCAGCTGAATGTTCTCCTGTTGGAGCCTGGCCCAGGAAGGCTGAATGGGCAATGTGTTTTGGGAAGCTTTCAGCCCCAACACGAGGACCAGGCGAGGCCAGATGGCCAGACCTGCCTCGTCACCCTTGCGCTGCTCTGGGCACAGGTCCTGCCACCTCTGACTGCAATCCAAGCTGTCACTCCCACTTCACAGGAGGAAATCAGGCAGCAAACGATGCTTTTCAGCTAGGAGACAAGCCTCTGAACATAAGTGAAGCAAGAAACAGTTCCTGTTCTTTTGCTTCCCTCAGGACAACCAGGCAGATCCACACTGCAAACACTCCTGTGACTAAACACACAGGAAATCTCGGAGCACCAAGTGCAACAATAGCCTGAATCTTGTATCCTTGCTATGGAATCAGTGCTGACCAGTACTCAGGCAATGGCTTGCCTTCCTCTGAAGAGTGATGGAAAATTGCCAGGGATGAGAATCATTTGGGTCAGGGGGCAAAGCAGCAGCTTGTTCCTAGCTATTTTGCAACTGCACAATTCGAGTTATGGAAGAATGAATTTCCTATGAAAGCACACAGGGAATCCTGCTTAGATGCCCTTTAAGATGAAATTTCAAACTCACTGGCCCTTCTAATAAAAGCACAATGGACTGCCAGCATCTCCCCGTGACCTGCTGTCACCTACCAACCCAGATACAGTGTGTTTCTGGCACAGCATCCAGCAGCAGCTCGGAAGTTGACTGGTTACAGCCTAGACCAGAGCTTCGTATCACATTCAGGACTTGCATTATTGTTTTGACAGCATCAGCTTTAGGAGGAAAGAAAACCCTGCAATTGACTGCCAGCCAGCCAGGAGGATGCCACTGCAGATCCACGGGGACCGTCCTCCTTCGCCGGAGCCCCGGCTCTCTCTAACGCCTGCTATTTCAGGCTACCAAACCAAAATTCTGATTAATAAAAAAAGAAGAGTCCCAGTTAAGTTCCCGACAAACCCTGCTCTGGCCTTGCTAATTAAAGACAGGATCTAAAGTGAAAAAATAAACCAGGTCTGAAAAGTCACGGAAAAGTCTGGGTGCCAAAGTAGGTTGAAGCTGGCTCTCCTCAGGAGCGCTGCGTGTCTGCCAGCCCCAGGTTTCCAAGGGAGGACCTGGACCTGGTCTCTGTACAGCTGATGGACCCTCAAGAGGGTTAATCACAGCACCTGTGTCCACTGACAACACCTGAGAACCAAGCCCACATTGGCAGACACGCAGAATGTGCTCATCTCTCCATGTGAGTAAAATGATTGTACTTCACAGAACCACCAGGTTGGAAAAGACCTTTAAGATCATCAACTCCAACTGTCCCTGTCCTGTGCTGACCCTGAGCACCTCATCTCCCCTCTGTTAAACACCCCCAGGGGTGGGGACTCAGCCCCCTCCCTGGGCAGCCTGTGCCACAGCTCCACAACTCTTTCAGGGAAGAGCTTTTCCCTCCCATCTGAGCTGACCCTGCCCTGGCACAGCTTGAGCCCATTGCTCCTTGCCCCATCTCCTGTAGGAGACCTTGCTCCTTCCCCTCTCCAGGAGGCTGGGAATGGAGATGGACTTCTCTTTAGCCGTAAAGACCACAGACGTCAGCACAGGAGAGCTGCTCTGCTGCTGCACAAGGATGTCAAGTTTTCATTCACGAATATTCTGCTGGTAAGATTTTGCTTTTATTGAAGTAGCCAGTTTTGATATAAAGGTTCCCTCAGAGTGGGCAGTCTGAAAGCCTTTGAATACACCAAGCCACCGGGTCCCACCACAGTCAAGCTTTATCATTCCAACCAGAACCGTACAAGTACCAGCCCTTGACCTCTAACCCCTTGCTGCTCTAAATCAGACCGGGCTGGAAATGGTTTGGAGGTGCCAGAATTTCCCCCACCCACTCAAACTGTGGATGTTTCCAGACAGGTGTAACATGGGACAAAATACAACCCGGGTGCAGATAACCACTCTACAACGGAAGCCATTTACTGCCAGCCGGGTTAAAACCGGGCTGGTGCACCCAGTGAGGATGGGGTGAGGGCAGCTTCCAGGTTAATGCCTGCTCTGGAGTCCCCTTCTAGAGCTGAGCCCATGGCAGCAGTCCTTCAGAGGAAGGAAAAAACCCTGACCAAACCACCAGGAAAGCCCCTGGGGTTTCTCATTTGGTGGTTGGCTAGGGAGGGTGGGGGGGTTCCCTTTTCTTTGGCTTCCTAATTGGATGTCTCTTGTCAGTCCAGGTAAAGGCACACACATCAAACTGAAATGAGACCTTGGAAGTTTCCTACACCAATTCAGATCCCTGTGCTCTTCCCCTCGAGCCAGGGAGCACTTCCCTGTGCCTCTTCAGAAGCAAAGCCCAGCAGAGAAGATGAGACCACCCAGAAAAAGGGAATCCAGCTCAAAATCCTCAGCCAAACTGACAGATGCTGCAAACTGTTACAAAATGCATCCAGAGCATGAGAAACACCACAGAGCAGCTAAAGCCAGTTTCCTACATGGGCAGCATTTAGAGCCAGTCTGCCTGGTGCTATCCAGGGAATCCAGCAGCAAAATTCCACAATAAACAGTTGCAAATTGCCAGGACCTCAGTGGAAACTGCATCCGCTCCCTAGTAGCTGCACATGGGCTCTTGTTCCCTGAATTAAAAGGAGTGCAGGGTGCTTGATTGCATCTTGGCTCTTGATTACAAAGGCATCAGCAGACAGAATTAAACAGTTCATTTCCTGGCCTATTTCACATCCTTTAGGTGCCGGGGTAGTGGGTAGGCAAGGCTTTGGAGACAGCTTGAACACTTTGTGCCAGAATCTGATTTATTTGTTGCTGTTGTTGTTATTTTTTTGTCACGACATTCGCAGTGGGTGATAAGGTTTCCCCAAGATCTGGCCAGGCTCCAGAGGGAAAAAAAACCCTGAAGCCACGCAAGCGTGCATGCAAGCAGCTCTGCTCTGGGTTGTAAGGCACTGCCTGAACCAGCTGCCATAGCAACTGCTACTACGGAGAGAATTGGAGCATTCTTCACCCATGTAGGAAAACTCAGAGTCAAGAGGCGTATGGAGGGGATGAGGAGCAAAATAATGGGGGACAAATATAAGCAGAGGGGAAAAATAGGCAGAAGCAAATGAGAAGAAGAGCTGCTTGCACAGGTATCTGCTCTCGTGTGGTGGAGATGCCTATAAATACACTAAGATACCTAACTCCAACCTCATTAGCAAGCATTTTAGATACAGTTGATCCTGCCTTGGGGCAGGAGGAGGATTACATGACCTGCTGAGGCCCTCTCAACCTCTATTTTCCATGATTCTAGGAGGAAGAAATCTACACCAGCTGAGCTGGCCCGAATCCAGAAGGCAGGAATTTAAATCTGGAAAAAATTAAATAAATAGATTTAATCCACTTTTCAAGTTCTCCTTGAGCAGGAGAAGGGGCAGAAAGCAGAGCCTGAGGCCACAGCTTACAGCCAAGTTCCTCCTATCCAGAAACTATATCCAAGCACCGCGCTGTCAACTGTGTCAGGGTAAAGCAGTCACGCGATGTTTAGCCAGGCAAGAAGGCTTCACCTCAGAAGAAATATTGATTTCCCCACCAACCTGCACCTGAAAGGAGGATATTTTTGGGTTGAGGGTTTTTTGTTGTGTTTTTTTGTTCAATTTTTGAGGTTTTTGGTGTTGGTTTGTTGGGGTTTTTTTCAAACTACACATGAAAACACAATGATGCTGCAAATCTCCAGGTACCAGCGAGCTCTCCACAGCGACCAGGCTAATGCCTGATGTCCTTCTGGCAGGACTGGATTAGGTATCACAACACCACACCAAGGCAGAGCCCTGGCTATCGGAGGTCACGGCCAAGGTGAGAAGACAGACACCATTTCACTCTGGGTTGCAGCTGCTTAGTACATAGAAGATGCCAAGGGGACCCAAACTGAGCTGCTACTCATGTTCTCTGGTTTCTTCTTATTGGAATGGGACAAAACACACGGTTAATGGGAGCGTAGGAAACAGCACTCACATGGAAGGCAGCCAGGGAGGCAAGAAACACAAACCCCACATCACAGCCCCCTGGAAAGAGGAACAGACTGGGCTGCAACATCAGCCCTTCCATGCCACTATCCCACCAAGCAGGCAGCCAGGCACGTTGCTTTCAGAGCTCACTCCAACCCATATCCGTGGCTGCCAGTGTACTTCCCATGTCTCAGTCCCCTTCATGCAGATGGCAGGCAGTGATTCCCCTCCTCCCTGGGAAAACCACAAGGAAAACCAAGCTGGGAAGTTGCTGGCTACAAAAAGCCAGCGATGTATCAGCAAATATTACCAGGCTCTGACTGGGAAGTTCTGGCTTCAACACTTGGCAGCCTGCAGATAACTGCAAATGAGCTGTCATCAGGTGCTGCCTCCGCGGCACTGGAGCAGCACAGCCACGAGAGAGCCGGGAAAGGCAAACCCCAGCGATGCAGCACTTCACTGCATGCACAAACACCCCTGGCTGCATGAAGGCCCCATCAGTAATCTGCCTTTGGCTGACACAAGTCCTGACGCTGCCGGCGAAGGCGGCTGTTGCGTCCTGAGCTCTACCTGCTGTGATTTGGCCGGGCAGGGCTTGCAGAGCAGATGGTGACCTTACATATCCTACCAACCGCCCCTTGCGAGCACAGCCCTGAGAGCCCCAGCCTCTACTCCCCACTGTCCAGACCTCCTTTCAGAAGGGAACACTCCTTACAGTTGCAAGAAGAAACAACTAACAACAATACTTATAAACACCCGGTTTGCACTGGGGGGTACATACAACCAAAGAGTCCTGGGTTACAAGCTTTCCCCTCCAAAACACACTGTGGCCAATGTTCAGAAGCTGATTAAGTGATTTAAGCTACTTCTAGAAAGAAACAAAATCCAGCACTGGCCAATCCCTGTTAGATTTAAAACACCCTGAGTCCAAACTGAGATTCTCCATTACTGGAGGGACAAGTAGTTTGAATCTAATCTTTACACGTTATCTTGCAATACTATTACAGGATGCATAAGAATTACTTTCAGTGGTATCAGAAATGCCAGAAGCCAGCATGCACAGTAAAATCCAGCCATGGAAACAATGTGAAACCAACCTATTTCCATCACATAAGCTGAGCCAAAACAAGGTGCAAGTGGAAAGTCGTTGCCCACAGAGGTAGGGGTGAGCAGCCAGGTCTGTGAGAGGCATGCTGGGGGTGGTGGTGGTGGTGTGTTTCAATTTGGATCCAAAAAAATTTAAAAATTCCATTCAGGATCCCTCCATCACCATTTCTTAGTGAGGACAAGTCAGGGAGCATTTATGGGCACGTTTTCTGTTCCTCTTTTAGGTAAGAACAGCAATTGCTCAGCACACAGCAGGGACACTGGTTGTGCTGTGGCTTGAGATACTCAAAAGCTGAAGAATTTGGTATGGAAAGAGTCCATTTCCCAACTTACACATCTTGAAACAGCATGCAGTGATGCTCAGCAACAGCCAGCATCCTAAGAGCAGATACCTTGGGTCCTTCTGAAAGGGATCAGGAAGAGGCCTGACCCACTGAAACCAAAGCTCTTCTACAACAGCTGGCGACACATTTTATAAAACACCTTCTGAAATATCTCACTTTGTCATTTAAAAAAAAAATACATAGTATTTCTGACCAACGTTTTTTGTTTCAAGAAAAGAGTTTGAAACAAAATGTTTACACTACTCCAGTTTGGGGAGGGAAAGGAGCTCATCCCAGGAAAACCCAAGATGGACTTTTAGCATTAATTTCCAAACAGAAAAGTTGGCATTTCAAGCTCTTATGGAAAAGAGAATAATCTCTCCCCCTGTTTGAGCCTCCATGGAGGTCAGAAAAAGAGATTATTTACCTGTTGTGACACAGAGAAAGCTGCATATTCAATACTGCTTGTGCCCCAGATGCCACCCAGTTAGGTGCCACGTGCAAGGCACCCTGCCTTGGCATCGCATCCAGACTGCGTGCAAAAGCCAGGATCCATGTGGCCAAACATGTGAACCTGCTTTTGGAAGACATACCGACCCCCATTAACTACATTAACAAAATCCAGCACTGCCAAGAGCTCTCACACATGGCTTTCCAAAAAGGATGGCTTTCATTTCCACACCTAGGGAGTTTAAAACTCAAAAATCTGCCTTTCCTCTTGAGCAGACACTTCTCATTCCAGACTCGAGTCATTCCCCAAACACCTAGATGCACACTCAGACTGCTGGCAATTAAAGAGGTTTGGGGTTACTTTCATTATTTTTTTTCTCTCAGAGCTCTTCAAAGGGCACAAAACCCAGGAGAAAAATCTTCTCAGGCAGATAAAAATGTACTCACTTATAGACACGGACACAGGAACCCCACAGAAAGGCTGCAGGAGACTAATAACATGGGTGGGAAATTAAGGCACCTCATAAAAGGTTTTTAGTAACAAGGGAATAGATCACATCAACTTGGAAAGGTTAACGAAAGCAATTTATAGACACTAATTAGGGCCTCTTTTTAAAGTGCCTTTGCAAATGACAAGGTTGGGTTTGCTCCAGAAAGGTGCAAAGGGAGGGCGGTGGGACCTGCCTGGGGATGGCTCCTAAAAGGTTTTACCACACTCATCAAGACTCCAGGTTTATAGGGGTTTAAGGGCTGACACAAAGGGAAGGGCTGGGGGATGTATTTATATGAATAAGCTGTGCAGTGCTTTAACCCTGCCTGGGGAAATCTTCTGCATGCTGGACCAAGCAAGCCCCAAGCTTGTGCCCTCCGCTCTGCTCACCAGAGCTGTTGCTGGGTGCCAAGCTCAAGGTCATCAAACCTGAGCTGTCACCCACTTTTCTGGCTCTGCATGCAGATCTGCATGGTTAAACTCCTGCAGAAATGCTGGCTTATGTGACACTCTGGCTCTGATAAAGTTTGGCTTGCAGGACGAAGTGCCAGGAGGTGGGAGCTGAAGGACTTTGCTTCACAGAGCCACGGCTGGGGAAGGATGGGGGGTGGGGCTGGCAGAGGGTACCCACAGGGAGGCAGTTCTTACCCAAGAGCAGGAGAAACCAGGGCACCTCCAGCACTGCTGGAAGGTGAACCAGTCCTTGGCAGGCTTTATTCCTCCCTTGGTTTGCTGAAGGTAACACAGCTCATCCCCCTGCTAATGCCAACCCCTCCAGCTCCTGCCGTTCAAGCGGGGGCTCCTCTGCAAACAGGCCAGGTGCACAAAGGGGGCTGCAGGCAGCAAATGCTGTGGATCTGTACAGGCAGCCACTTCACCCACCTCTGGGAGCTCTTTATTCAATTTACAGAACACCAGCTCCTCTCCCCATGCTCTGGGGCTGCTTTTATAGGAGCTCAATGATGTAGGAAGACCTGGACACGACAGCCCTGGGCTGCTTTCGGGGGTGAGGTGCCCGCCAGAAATGGCAGGGCTGGCCTCCTCCCCACTGTTTCGATCCATCACCTTGCAGGATGTCCTCGAAGGGCCACAGCTTTCCTTGCACTGAGCTGGGGAGCTTACCAACCATCGCTTTCCAGCATTACAAAGCAACTCGGCTTCGCAGCCACCAGAACAGCTGAGACACTGTATGCAACACCGCTGCTCCCTGTAAGTGCTGATGAGCTGAGCATCCTCCCTTGGCTCCATCCCTACTACAACCAGTCCAGATCGTGTCTAGAGCTGGGCAAGGGCTTGGATGCAGTCCCACTTAAAGCAGTGGTTGTGCGCGATGCCCTTCTGCAGCAAGTCCTTCCTGGCTCCTTCTGCAGGGGAGAGCAGAGTGGGACCAGCCTGGCAGCTGGAGTGCTCAGCTCTCACCTCGGAGCTCACCCAGGAGATGTCTATAGACATTCCAGCTCTCCAAACCAAAGGTCTCAGGCAGCATGCTGTAGCTCGGGGCGATTGCTGCCCTCAGTCTAGGGTCATGGCCCATCACCTACTTCTCCCCAGTGCGACTGTCTGCTCACATCTGCCACCAGCGTTTGTGGCACGCTCGCTACCCTGGTTCTGTCAGCAGAGATCCAAAGGAGCTTTTAATAGCAGCTTGTTTGTTGAACCTGGGATATTTTGACAGATCTGCTGCAGAAGATGTGAGGAACAAGCAGGCAGGAGCAGTCACCCCTTCACAGCTCCTGCCCACACTGGGGCCGATGCTCCCTAGGAATTCCTTCCTTCAGCATCACGCTGAGATTCAGCAATACTGTAACACACCAGTTGCCCATAGACTCACCAGCCATGGACAAGCTTGGATTTCTTACATGGGAAAAAAGTCCCCTCTGCTGAGGCTACCACATGTGCATGGCCAGAGCTGTCATGGGCGAGGCAGGATGCTGGGGTGGCTCAGCCCAGTGCCTGTGCCATTGCTGGCAGAAGGAAACGGGGATGAGGGAAGGTGCTGCAGGGACCTGCAGGCCCACGGGAGCTGAGTGAAACGAGTGCTGCTCTTCCAATTACACCTCGGCAAGGTGCAGGCAAAGGACACTGAAGTCAGCATGTCCAGGTCCTCAGGGACATGGGGCTACTCCCTGAAGGGCTGTGCAGGGCTTTGCACCCACCAACTCCATCCCACAAGGCTCGGCCTACCACACCATCAGGAGGTTACACCGCCTGGACAAAGAGCCAACTCGCTATCCAACTCCCCTTTCCTTTCCCTGATGTCATCCCACAGTGCCTACCACCATCCCCTCTCCCACCTTAGGAGTAACTGTTAAAAAATAAAGACAAAAGCACAGAGGAGTCACAAAGGATGGAAATGGCACACCCGCTCGGAGGTGACGTGTGCTGGCAGCACCCCCAGCTCGCAAACCTTCCTCATGCTAACTTCTCAACTTCTTAATCACTTATATTTCACCTCCCCCTCCACCTCCCACATGGAAACAAAAGATGATTCATACACCAAAATAACCATCCAAGGCCTCCAAAAGCCCACAGATTCCCTTGCTGTGGCCTAGGGCACCTGATAAGGAATCGTCCCAGTTTGGCATCTGGGTTTGACTCTGTCCCCTCCTCCCTTCCCCCGTTTAGACAGGTCCCATGGCACAGCAGGGGCAGAGCAGGGACAGAACCTGCCCAACACAGTATTTTTAGGACTGAAATTAATTGACCATAAACCAAATTGAATTTAAAAACTTGAGGTATCTGAAAATTCCAGCTATGAGGGGGAAGTGCCAGTGGCTCCAGGGACACTGCCTGGGGCAGGCTGGTTTCCCAGCAAGCGAGGAAGCGCCTTTATCACCCCTGGTACAACCAGCATTGCACTGGGAAGAGCAACCAAGGGTTAAATCCCGCTACCTGGCCTCGCCTTGGGAAGGAGGTCAGCACAGTGAGAGCACCAAGAGACCTTCCACGATGGACTTCCCCTTGCAGGAGGAAAAGGGTGAGCTGAAAGCTCAGCCCCTGCACCCCCAGAGTATCCGTGCCCACACGTGGGACCTCCGACACCGGCACAGTAACGCCACTGCCTGTGCGTACACCAGCCTGGCTGCTTGCTGCCCTCCACAAGTGCAAACACCACTTGTGTGTCTCGTGAAAGAAAGAAGCACAGGTCAGGCGGATGGTGAAGGAGCTTCCCTCCTTCCAAACCGCCCCGAGCCAAAGACAGAAAGCAACACTGCAAGGCCGGGCCTCTCGCAGACCCGTTGGCCCCACTGCACTGCCCGGCACAAGCGCTGAGCAGAGGCACTGTGGCCACACTGAGAGCAACGAAATGCCCTTTATTCACCCCGAGCTGTCACTGACAGGTGGGCAGCTGGGTAGAGACCCAAAGCCGTACCCCTCCACGTCTCCACCAGCACTTGAGGTGATACAAGCCATAAACCCGCCATCTTGGGCAATGCCAACAGGCACAGCCTCAGGGAAGGGCTCTCTGCTGCATCACTGTTAGGGCTCTCCAGGAGGACAACAACAGCTCTGAGTGAAAAACACAGCTTCAGCAGAGCACGGAGCTGGAAGCAACAGTTCAGCCTTTAAGGCGAGGAAGAAACAGACAAAAGGCTGCAGTCTCCAGCACATTTCACAGGGCTGCTCTTTCAGAGAGAAGCTACAAACATCACAATGCCACAGACGCCGTGGGGCCTGGCAAACACCACCCAGGCAGGGATCCCTGTTTCCAAGGAGGCACAACTGGTAGGACCTGAGGACAAGCTACAGTGCACAAAAGGGCTTCTCGGAAACATGGACGTGACTTTGGGGAGATTCCTCACAAGACAGGATGAGGTCCTTGCCTTCCACCCACGTACCTGATGAGTACATGCTGCTTCTTGTAAAACGATGCTGGAAACCAGAGCACCACATGCTAGCAGAGATGCATCTCAACTAGCCAGGTTTCCTAAGCATCTCCCTTGTCCCTGCCACTCCAAGGGAACAGGGAGATCACTCTATTACCTGGAAGAGTGGCAACATCCAGGCCTCCTCCAAGAAGAGTTCTCTGGAGATGACCAGGCTCTGGCTCCCCAGAGCTCCCAGGTTTCCTCCTGTGCTGCGCTGAGGCTCGTGGCAATTGACTTTCAGACTTTTTCCTCCTCCCTTCAGATTTTGAATCAAAAGCAGAGCACTTTGATCCACTTTGAAATGGTGCAATTAAACCACTTTCTGGACAATTTTGAATCCTGCTCTGTAAGAAACATTAAGCGAAGCTGTGCTTGTCACTGTTTTGAACTGGGAAAACATTCAGGTAGCTCTCAATCCATCCCCCCAAGCAGGGAAGCTGAAGAGATTTACACTGACATGTAAATCCCTGCAACAGACTTCTGTAAAACCATTAGAAGAGGCACACCCAGAAGGCAAGGAAGCGTTCCACACCTTCTGAGAGTAGTGAGTGTGAAAAGGAAAGAGTTGAAAGCTGCCTCCCTTTCCCCAGACCTCCTGCCCTATCCTGGCATTCATGCGCCTGCTCCTGATGTCAACCTAGGTAATGCTGGTGTCACACAGTGCTATGAGGCGCCCACAGCTATATCAGAGGTGACAATGCTCTAGAGACCAACACCACATCAGGGCCAGTCCAGTCCACAGATGTCATCATGCTCTGCACACCACAGCACTACACAGACCTCACACAGAACCAAAGAAATCGCGGATACAAGCACTGTACCTTCCTCCAAGTCGTTCCTCAGAGAAGCCTCCAGCAGAGCAACACTGGCTTCAAAAGACACTTTCTTTCTGTTAACAGCATTTCTCTTCTTTTCATGCTTCCGCTTCTTGTGCTGCATCTCCTTCTCATACTGTGCCCATTTCTTGAGCTGCTGAGCCCTCCGCTTCTGGGCTGCCCGCAGCCTCTCCAGCGTGGGCACCTTATCCAGGAGCTGCAGCTCTGTCAGGAGGTCCACGTGGGCATCCATCTCTTCTGCCGAGAGAGACAGCATGAAGGATGACTCAGCGGGAAACAATGTCCCACCACAGGTCCTCTGGATTGCCGCCACCTGCTGCTATACCAGCATCTCGAGGCCGAGCTGGGAAGGGCCCATGGCAGCGTCCGATGAGAATATGGTGGAAACCTGAAATGAGGAGGAAAGTGTGAGGGATCAGGTCTCACCATCCCGAACAAACGACTAAGAGCAGGCCGTTGGAAAATGTGACAGGCAGCACCTACTGTCTCAAAAGGCAGCTCACTTAACTGTGCTTTCGTTGCTTGGTTGGTCTTGCTGGCCTGTGCGATCCCACCCTTCACCCACTCGTACAGCACCCAAACAACCCCCCCTTGATGCAGCAGTAGTTTTGGTGTGCAATTCGTCCACATCTTTAGCTCAAGACTTCCCTCTTTGGAACTGAACAAAGTTTAAATGGGCAAAAATCTTCTACAGCATCTGATACCATCCCTCAGACAACTCGGGAGATTCTGGGACCGAGACACATCCTCCCCTCCAGCTGGCCCCTTCCCACACAGCCATCACCCCTCGTTACAGGCACCCTCAGCACTGCAGCCAGGGCCACACCGCATAGACACACGCTACCAGCCGCCTCCCTGAAACACTTGGTAGGAGCAGCAGAACACGGGGCAGAGGGGACCCCATCTGCACTGGCAGTGACCAGGGCAGCCACAAACAGCAGGAACGGCTGTCCCAGCACAAATGAAGATGCATGGGGCTATCCACCAGGTACCCCAATGCCGAGCAGGTTTCCCCAGAGGAGCTTTACCCACCAGGAGCATCATACACATCCTTCTCCTTCATCCAGCAGCCCCTCCTCACCCCAGCCTAGCCCAGGGTAGACAGATAAGACACAGCTCCCAGGGAGGTATTGGTAACACTTAAACTGCCCCAGCTACACAGAATCACAGGGTTTGTGTTCATTTCAATCTCCCTTCAGATTTGTTTCTTCACCACACAATAGCTCGTTCTGGTTTTGCTACACAGCAGCACGACCACACTGATGAGAGTAGTTAAATCAGGGCCCCAGGCTCTCAGTGTGACCATGACATCAGAGACCACGGAGCAGCTCAACCCACAGTATGATCAACCAGGAGATCCACAGGCAGCCACCCAGTCACCCTCTGCACAGGAGGAGGGAACCCATCCCATGCTTCCAGAGCAGGGAAAGGTGTGTTGGAAATAAAGCCTGTGTCATGAGCAGACCAAGCGAGTCCTTCCCAAACAGCCCAGTACCAAGCACAGCAAGGTGAGCCTACCAACCCAGGGCACGCTGCGGTAACCGCGCCAGGTGAGAGCTGCTGTGGTGCGGCCAGCTTGGGAAAATTAAAAAGGAGTTGATGGGGAAGGGAAACCATGGAGAACTGACCTGTTCACAGGCTGCTGAGGGCCCCACCAGGGCAGCTGGAGCCACCCCTCCCTCAGCCCTCCCAACTCCGAAAGGGAGGAAGCAGCATAAGCCATGGATTAAAAACATCCATGGGAAAAACAGCAGTAGAAGAGAGGGAACTAACCCCAGGTGAGAGACATGGTGAGGACACCAAACTTCACCCTATCCAGCCAGGCCAGAAGAGCCTCCGTACGTCCCTCTTCAGAGGGGGAGGTACTCCTCCAAGGAGCTGCAGGAAAATGGCCACGCCACAGCTCATCCACCACATCTCTGAATTTTGCAGGGTTGAGACATCTGCTCCTTCCCAACATCGCCAGAGACCTTCCACAGGGGGTTGGCCTTACCTATAAATATCTGACCCGGCTGACAGCCAGGCACGCCGTTTCCTCCACACGATAATTGGTTTGAGAACCGAAAACAAACAAACTCAGCCAGGTCCTGGGCAGTCGCTTTATCCCCTAGAAAGGGCCGACAGAAGGCCAAGGACAGCTTCAACAACACCAGCAAACCTTACTCTGAGGCTTTCAGAAGAGACCTAAAAACCCACCCCAAACCTGTTCTGCCCCATGAGAACTTAAGATTGAAAAAACCAAATCAAAACGCTTCAGTCATACACAGGGACAAGCCCTGATTCTGTCAAAGCTTTTCAGGAGAGATCCTACCTAGAAATTCAAGCACTGACCCAACGTGGAAAATACAAACTCAGGACCTCAGCACACCACAGGAGAGCAAAGGAAGGTGCCACATCTCCTCCATGGCACGAGAGCCCAGTGCCCACCCATGGCTCCAGAAACCCTGGGCAGGAGCAGTGTAAATGCAGCCCCCCCTTTCTCTTGGGGGCAGACGCATTTTCCAAGCCCCCGCGCTTGGCTGGGAAGCTCTTCAGCACCTCTCCCAAACTCGGCTCCCATCCCTTGCAGCATTCCTGGGAAGGTATCTTTTTTGGCAATCTCTGCTCCAGTAACACAGGCTGCAGATCTGAGGCCCCTTGGACAATACCTCGAAGGAGGGGAGATAAGGGCAGGAAATGCCTCTCGGCATACCGCATGCGGCACTCCCACCCTGCTCCTTTTCCAGGCCACTTCTGCCATTGTTCGCTGAGAGATTAACAAATATTTTCCAAAACACACCTGAAGCACATTCGAGGACATAATTCTGACAGTTTATCAACTCAAATTAACCTTATTTCAGCGTTCCTCTGCTCACTCAAGAAAAGCTTTCTCCATGGTATTAGGACTGCACCTCGAGAAGAGCGGGAGGACAGGAGTTTACATAGGAAGGGAAGCATGGCTTGCTCCTCCTGCCCATGTTTCAGCTTTTGGCATGCACCTCGTCTTCTAGCAGCTCCTCTGCTCTCACAACAAAACTACAGGGAGAATCAATAGAGGGTTGGACCCCCCCTCTTGAGGTCCCTTCCAACCCCTATGGTTCTGTGATTCAAGCTGCCTACAGCAGGGCATGAAACGGAGACGGGAGATCCACAAACACCTTCTGCTCCCACAAGCACCAGGAACCAGCACCTCCTCAATCCAAGCAATGCATCTCTAAAGTGGCAGAGAGCTCACCCTGAGAGGTCTCCCTGAAAAGAACTTCAGCTCAACTTCTTCCAGGCTTTGGTACGAGTCTCCTAGCACCCTTCGCTGAGTCCAGAGCCTCACAAAGACTTTGGCTCCATCACTCTGGCTACCTATTTTCCCAAATGACCTTGTTTCTTCCCTGTACCAAAAAAAGTGGCACGTTGACTTCTCATCACCCAAACCAGTCAGTCTAACTATAGTGCAGTTCCAGGCCTCAGCATTTGTTTACCTGCAAAGCGACACAGAAGCTGGCTGCGTGGGTGCCTGTGGTTTGCAAGGCATAGTGTTTTGGTTTCTTTTTTATTTAAAGAAGAAGGAGGGGAAAAACCCAAAAAACTAAAAAAAAAAAAAAAATGAACCAC
>VZTU01024378.1:134981-150286 GCA_013400835.1 Zapornia atra | reverse complement strand
GATTGACCAAGCCATGTTTCCATGAGCTCAGCAGATCTGCCAAGAGCATCCTGCAAGACACACGCAGCCCCTGGCCCCGCGGGGACAACAGGTAACCATTCCAGGGGCCAAAAGGAAGGTGAGATGCTCACTGTTGTACTGTGTTCGTGCCATCACCATCCTCTCGGTGCTCCAGCAGATCAGGACCTGCTCCAGCAGTGGCAAAAATCAGTCCCTAAAAAGGGAATGCAAGTCTTGGCAAACACAAGGACAAACACTATCCTTCCTTTGCTTTTTTTTTTTAAACTTTTCATTTCTTCTACATTTGCTCTCACCTGAGGACAAGATTTGGCTCCCTAACCTCAAAGGACTATTTCACGGCACTGGTTCACTCACTTGCAATACAAGAGATGGTGATTCTGTGAAGCTAGAGCTTGCTGAGTCAGTGGTTGCAACGAGCCACCCACCCATACCACCAACCCTGCCTGGAGAGGTCCTGCACCTCCTACACACACTCTTCTTCCCATGTCATGTTTAGAGGTTGGCACTTGTGTCCTGAACAGGAGAAAACTGAGTGCATTTATCTTCCCATTCCAACATACTCACTTTCTCCCTTGACCTTCCTTTTGAAAGAGCATTCACTTTGCCATGCTATTGCTGAGGTTGGAGCTGGATCCATCACAACAGCCGCATTGCTGAGTGATGCCGGGGAGCCTCCTCATCTCCCCACCAGACAAGGAAGCTGCAGCTGAGACCTGCAAATCCTCCACCATATCTCCCCGAGGCACTACTTAAAGCCCAGCATGACACTGAAGCAGAACACAAACACTCATGAGAGTCCTTCACTTTAAGTGGCATCAATTGACTTCAGTTTTAATCCACCCCTTAAAAAAACCCAACACAAACCACGGAAGAGTGACTCCTGAACAGGATTCCCTAAAACTAAATAGAATTCTCTACCTGCTGAACTAAGCCGTGCATCGTTCAAGTGAAGGTAAATCTCAAGATCCAGGCACATGAGCAGCCTCTTCTGAAGCCAAGGGCACCATTCTCATCCGCTGGATTGCTTGTGGGAAGGCACCTGCAGAACCAGGCCCGGCCAATTACATGAAGTGTCTGCTTTCACAGCGTAAAGCCAAGTCAGTGGCATGAAGAGGGACAGAAATAGCTGTCTTCTCCCCAGCCCAGGCTAATCTTCTCTCAGCTGGAATCGGAAACCCAGTGTGAAAGCCTATAGCAGGGTTCTGAGTGTGTAAGCAGCCTGCAGAGGAGGTGGCCACGCCATTTATTTCGTCAGCATCTGCTCCCGCATCACGGTGAGGCAAGGAACTGCCAGTTTCACCCCTCCTGCTTGCTACGAGGGCCAAGGCCAATCCGTGCTGTTCCTGCCCAGATGACCAGACCCTCACAGCCCTTTTGCTGAACTCCAGCAACAGGCACTAACAAAGAATTCACAGGCTTCTCCTTCAGGCATCGCCCTCAGGACCACCACTGCTCAGTGATACAGGACAGCTGAAGGTGCATGGTCAGTACTGGTTTCTGGTGTCGGCCGGGACCGCCCCAAAGTCCTCAGGAAGCAGCAGAGCTGCTTCTCCAATGGGCAGAAGAGCTCACCAACAGGCCAGTGGCCATGACACCAGCTAGAGAGCAGGGGGTGACACACTGAGGGACAGGCGGGAGCAGCAAGAAGAGAGGCACAGGAGTTCAGCTGTCCCCAAGGGAGAACAAGGCTTGGAGACTGCCCCAAAGTGTGGGTGTGCCACGGGGCTAACAGGACACTGAGAGCCGAGGTCCGGTATGTCCCTCCCCACAGCCCAAGTGGGAGGTGAGAAGGGCAGCAGTGTCCCCCTCCAGCCCTCCCCAGAGGAACACGCTCCAAGTCACTTCCTACCCTGCATCACCACCGAGCACACAACCCACTGGCTCTGCCAAGGCATTCCCCACCCCACCCTGCGAGCTGCTCCCCGCAGCAGTCAGCCAGACCTTCGGGAGATGGGAATCCGAACCCCCTCTTCCAGCCTGCCAATGGGAAAGCGAGCCCGGCTCTGGATCAGGAGCTCTTGGGGTTTGTTGCTTGGGGGTTATTTTAATTAGCACAAGGTGCATCAAGACAAGGAGATCTTTCTTGTAAGAGCACTGGAGTCTAGAACCAGGACTTCTTTCCTAATTATAGCTCCTTCTGTCACCCTCAGCCTTATGAAAAACTTTTCATCAAAGCACCATTAACAAGGGCACTACATCAAGCTCTATGGCCCAACTGCTCAAACTGC
The DNA here is from genome assembly GCA_013400835.1 of Zapornia atra. Lineage (NCBI taxonomy): Eukaryota > Metazoa > Chordata > Aves > Gruiformes > Rallidae > Zapornia > Zapornia atra. The sequence goes on along the minus strand of VZTU01024378.1, from coordinate 148,037 downwards.
TACAACCTGACCCACTCCTAACAGGGGACTCAGCCGTGGGACTTCCAAATGAAGACAGGCAGAGGCTCAGACACCAACAGCGACCACGCAGCAAACTGGGAATGGGAGTTCAAATCACAGACACACACCTGCCCCTCCAAGGAATCCTCCCCCCCAAAACACTTATTTTCCCTCCCCTGCAATGCCACAGGACAGGTACTTATCCTACAAAGCCCAGGGGAGGAGGAGAACACCCACGGGGAAAGGCTGCAGTGCTAAGCAATTCAAAGCACAGCATTTCCAGCCTCCTGGAGGGTTTCATTTCTCTTTGAAACTGAAATCTTCATTCTTCAGCCCATTAAGCACCAGCTTGACATACACCTGAGCCAGTACTTTCAAGACGACGTGCAACAAACCCTTCTCTGGAGGTTGAGAGGATCCACTGATGAGCAGATGGACACAGAACAAGGTCACTCGCTGACTTCAGGCAGCTAGCTCACTGCCAGAGCTACACCACCACCTCAGCACTACTATTCCTAGTCCCGTGCTCCAGCCATGAGGTATCACTGAAACCCTCCTCACCCTCAGTGCTACTCCAACAGCTCTGACTATTCCTTCTGGTAGCAAATCCTTCTCGCATGCACCACACGGTTCCCCCGTGCCCAGCACCACAGGTCAGCCACACCAAGGAGTGAAAATGATGAAAATTGTTGCTGAATGATTTAACTTTATTGGCACCCAAAAAGCAAACAGCTCCTTTCCTCACTCAGGGCTTCAGCAGCATTTTAAGCAGGAGATGCTCAGTGCTACCAAAGGAAAGGCTCTCCCTGGAGCAATGAAGGTGAAAGAGGCAGGGAACATCACTGAAAGGAAAAAAAAAAACCTAAAACAAAACCAAACCACCACCAAATAAAGACATTTCAGGCAAGACCTCTTAAGGAACCCAACTCCAGACTGCCCTGAAGCACTGCTAAGGAACAGAGGGTACAGGAGTCTTCTGGGTGAGAGATCTCATCAGAAACGGGGAGTTTGGGGAGAGATTCCTGGCTTTCCCACAGGTTTCATGTATGCAAAGCAAGTAACTTAATCTGTGCCCCAATTACCTTCTTGAAGTGAAGATAGGGCTTACCCATCCGCAGCAAAGGAAGCTGCGTCGCAGCGTGCTGTGCAGGGAAGCTTGGCGAAGGGGCACCAGTGGAAAGTATTTTTCTAGCTTAATAGAAAGCTCAAAAAATTAAAGTTGAATTCTTCCCCAGGGAATTAAAACCATTTTGGTTTGGCTGTTTTATCTCTAGTTCCAGATAATCTCTCTCTCTTCAGTCAGCTCCTTCCTAGCAGAGGGAAGGAAACACGAGCAAGGAAAAAGCAGAACAGCAAGTAAAAAAAATATAAATGAAAATAAATCTCCTTGGAACCAATGCTGGCAGTAGAAATTTTAAAGTGCTTCATTCTTCTCTCCTCCCTGGTCCACCCCTAACAGCATTGGCAGTTGTTTGAGGAAAGCCCCTCAGTATTTTCACTGTTTCCTGTAAACAGTTCCCACACAATATACATTCTTGTCCTTATCAATATTTCAACACAGGCTCAGGTTCTTTGCTTCCTTAAAAAAGAAAGCTGTGCCAAGCAGCCCTCCCCCAGACCAGTGTGTTGGGAAACACGCTGCTCTTTCCAGCAGCACCCCAGCGATGAGCAAAGCTAACCCGGTGGTGGTCACTGGGAGTATATACGCCGGTCACTTACACGCCCACCATCTGGGGAGGTTTGGGTTCGGTGCCCACCGCCACGCAGGGCTTTGCTTTAGCTGGACACGAGCCCAACCACAGCTGACACACTAGACCAAGGAGCAAACTGGAGCATTAGATCTAGACCAGCTCAACGTCTGCTTCGCCCAGTGTGGTTCTTGTGCGAAGCCGCTCCTCACGCCCCGTTCCCAACCCAAGGCAGTGAGACTCAGAGGGGATTTGGAAACCCTGGTCTGGGAGCTCTGTAGGGCAGATGCTCTTCTCTGCATCCGCTCCACGCAGCTCTCTCGAGGCTGCCGCTTTTCTGCACTAAGCTGCCCTTGCCTGGGTATGTTTCTGAATCCAGGGCTTCTAATGTGGATAATCTGTGTTCCTCCAAGTTTGGGATTCTTCTCTTTTCACCCCCTAGCATCCTACATACCACCCAGGCTCCTGAGGTGAGGCAGCCGAGCTCTGCTCCCGCTGCCTCTCCCTCATGTCCACGAGCAGCATGGGCTCTTCCAGCCCGTGGAGTGAGCACCATGGTGCTGCAGATGTTGCTCAGCTGCCTTCTGCTTCCACAGGGTGAGACCTCAGGTTTGCCTCCTGCTTTCAGGTCAGTCAGTGAATCATTAGAACAGAGAGCCTGGGCTCCTGGCCACTGGTGTGCCACACAGGGAAGGGACAAGGACATTTCTATTGGGTTCTCACTTGAAAAATCCAACCGTGGGTTTGAACCAAGTTAAAAATCAGAAACCAAGTTTGGGGCTCAAGTTCAAGCTACACACCAAAACACACCCCACACCCTTTTAACCTAGTGCAACAGAGAAACTACTCCACGGGCTGTCAGCCTGCAGAGGCAAAATTCCTCACTTCTTCCCCTACACCCTTGGAACTACGAGCCAGGGCATCCCCTCTACTCCCTGTTGCCAGTGCAGACACGGGCTCGAGACAAGGCAATATTACTCCTTCGAGAATTCATCCCGCACCACTCCCCTCTCCCCTTTGCTCTCCCAAAGAAAAGTATCTGCTAACAAAATTTATCTCTAGCATCAGAGAGGCAGCAGGATCCCTGCCCCCAGGCAAAGACAGAAAGATCAGAAAGGGATTTCTGTGCAAACATGAACCGAATCCCAAACTTCCCTCACACGAGAGCAGCCCCGGCTTTTCCAAGCCAGGCAGTTAAACATTGCAGGAAAGGCATGCAGCAGCTCTGATTATGTGGAACAAAAATTAATTGAGGGCATAAGTCTCTGATTGGGCTTTCCATTTATTATTTTCCACAGCACATTATACCTGTGAGCGTGGGCTGCAGCACAGGCACCTGCAGGGAAAGGCGCCCGGCCCATCCGTGACAGGGATGTTACCTCCCTCTATTTGTTTTTCTGGTTAAAGCTTCCATTTTTTTATCAGCCCTGCAACAGCCAGATGTGGGGAGCCTTCCAAAAACTGCATCCCCCTTCCTGATGCTTTAAATGACACATTTAGAGATCGGTAATTGGAAAAACAACAATTTTACTTTTTTTTTTCCCCAAAACAGGTTTTAAAATAAGCCACAGAGGGGGAAAAAACCAACCCAAACCACACTAATTTCCAACAGAACCTCAAAAATACAGTCACTAGAGCCCACACCCTTCCTGTAAGACACAAATTAAAGCCCTGTGTGCCCACACCTCAGCCCTTTTAACAGAAGCCCTTCCATTGTTTAAAGCCACTTAACAAACATTTTGGCCCATGGGGGGGGGGGAAATATAAATAAATAAATTAATTAAAATCCCTAATCCTGGGAACAGCCCTATCCTGGCACAGCAGCGAGCTAGATAAGGGCCTGGATTTTCCATTTACAGCTCTGAGGGACCTCATGCCGTGCCAAGGCGGGATGTTTCTGCAGCAGGGCTTTGGCTTTGCAGGCTCTCAGCTACTGACAGGGATGTGCCTCTGCCGGGGATGCCCGCTCCAGCGCATCACAGGGAGGTGACGAGGAGAGCAGGCATCCCACCTGCCCCGTGGGGCACAGCCTTTCCCCAGGGAGTTGCCATCTGCTGGGACTACATATTTTAAGCTTTTTCTTTCTGGTTTCTTTGCCAGCAGAGTCCTGCATTGTTCTTCTCTTTCTGAGGCAAAGGCATGATTCTGCTGGCTTTATGGCACTGCCCAGCAGTCCACAAAGCCACAACAATCAGACAGGAGGAAGGGACAACGCATGCAGGGGGTTCATGCTGTGAGAAGATGGTATATACAAGAGAAGACTTGTCCCTGCACGTCCACACTGGAGTTTGCTACACCAGTATTGATGCTGAGCAATAATAAACTGCTTCCAAGCTGGACACCAAGACCACAGCACAGACTGATCTACGCTCAGGTCAAGCGGGAAGCACCAGCTTGTGCAGAAGAAAGGAGAAGTTCCCAGACTGCAAAACCACAGGAACAACCACCACGGGGACCATTAGCACCTGGTATTTTTCTCCAGCCATGGGATAGATGTCACAAGTGGGCACAGCCACCACCCAGTCCTGATGCCACATCCACCACCCTGTTGTGGCACAAAGAGAGGTTTGGTGAGGCTGGGAAGCAGTGCGGCTGCCAGGGTGATGCGGTGCTTTGTGATGGGCTTCAGTATGATTGGCAGGATTTGAAAGTGTCTGCTACACACCTGACAAGGGGAATATTGATTTTTGTGGGAGATGTAAGAGAGGATGCTCTTCCCACGATCTGATTCATCCCTTTCAAATAGCTGCTATATTTAATTATTGCTAACAAAACGCTTTCGGCCATGAGCACATCTGTAACTTATCTGATAATCCTCAGAAGATCTTCAATAAGCAACACAAAAAGGTGCCCCCCCAACCCATCCTACACCCATCTGCTCAGGACGGAGCTGCCCACCTGCCTCTGCCATGCGTGGACCAGCCCCATGGGCTCCACCGGGAGAGCAAAGAGGCAAGACATTGGGAAAAGTGAATTATCCACACCAGTGTGGGATGCTCTGCTCCACACAGCTCTGGGACTGTTCAGCCTGGAGAAAAGAAGACTAAGGGGGGACCTTATTAATGTCTATCAATATCTGAAGGATGGGATGCAGGGGGAAATGGCCAGCCCCTTTTCAGTGTCTGTGGGGACAGGACAAGGGGCAATGGCTGCAAGTCAGAGCATAGGAAGTTCCACACCAACATGTGGAAGAACTTTTCCCCAGTGAGGGTGAGGGAGCCCTGGGACAGGCTGCCCAGGGGGTGTGGAGTCTCCTTCTCTGGAGAGATTCCAGCCCCCTCTGGATGCCGACCTGTGCAATATGAGCTGGGGAGCTGCTTTGGCAGGGGGTTGGACCTGATGAGCTCTGGAGGGCCCTTCCAACCCCTGTGATTCTGTGATTTGTTAGCTAAGGCACGACGCCTTATATCTTGGTGAGCTCTGCAATGACTGACTTACTCCACCGCTAAACCCTGCGCATACAGCCTCCCTCCATGCCAAAAAAATAATCCTCCCCACCACCTGGCCTTCATAGGTCAAGGTCAGCCAGGAACACACAAGAAGGGGGTCCTGAGGCTGCTGATCTGTCAGACAGACCTAGTGCACAGCGGGCCAGGCATCCCAGAGACGAGCAGTACCACAGAATTCCTGCAGGACACGAGTATCAGTCAGTTCCCAACACAGCAACCATCAGCACCCCCGGATACCAACTGCCTGGTGGTCAAGACTGTTTCCCCTTGAAGCCCAATGAGTATTTATTATACAGGCATCTTCTTAAATTTCTTACTGAAAGAGGTGTCAGGGCCTGGCACAGGCTGCCCAGGGAGGGGCAGAGTCACTGACCCTGGATGTGTTTAAGAAAAGGGTAGATGAGGTACTTAGGGATATGGTTCAGCGTAAGACGGGAATGGTTGGACTTGATGATCTTAAAGGTTTTTTCCAACCTGCTGATTCTGTGATTCTAGAAAGTTGAACCAAGGTCCTGCAAGCAGACAAAGGCTCCTGAAAATGCAGATCAGTGGAAACCCTGCACAGAAAGCAGGCTGCTGCCAGCAGGGCTCGGCTGAGGACAAACATCTCTGCTGACAGCCCCACCACCGCCGCCTCTCGCTCCCACCTCTGCCCAAGCACAGCTCCACAGTAACTGGCCTTATCTGAGATGCAAACTATCAGATGTAATGTTTTGGTAGCATCATACTAGTGAAGCATCGGCACAGCTTGCTCGGTGCCAACACCACCGGTTTCAGTCCTGAATCAGACAGGCAGAGCAGCTTGCCACTGCCTTGCTTGCGAGGCAGATTTTATGTTTCTAAAGTACCTTATTTTTAGGCACAGTTATCAACCCACACGTCACCATCCATGCCCTACTTTCTATGTTTTCTGCATCTACTCTTGGCCACAGTCAGGGATGGTACACTGGCTTGAGTTGCTGCTCTGACAATGCAGTGGCTCTGACATTCAGTTTCATCAAATATTTACCACTTCTCAGTTTGAAAAGGTGATTTTGGTTACTTAACTTGACTATGAGCACGGTACCAGAATTGCTGGTCTTGCTCTCTTCCTCGTTGGTCCAGTTTTTACTTTGCTCCTGACATCTTTGGGATCATAAGCACTAGGGTTTTGCTGCTACAAGGACAAGGGGAACCAAGGTCTCTCTCCTTGTCCAGCCACGAGCACAAGGTTTAGCCATCCTTCTCTGCTGTTGCGATGCGCAGCTGGTGCCTGGATGTGTGAACAGCCAGACATGCCCACGGGGAGACCGATCCCAGAGACACAGAGATTTAAGGGCCAGGACTCAGTGGAAAGAGCATCTGCTCTTAAAGGAGACTTTCTGGAGAGCTTCCCAGGCACAGGTACCCACCCTGCTGTGCTGTAGGTACCTCAGCTGAGTATTTATTCTGAGAAACAGTTTTATTTGGATGGCAGAAGAATCAGTGCTCTGGTAGTGACAGTCCAACCCAGGTAGCAGGGCATCGTAAAGCCAGAGATCTGCTCTGATGCTGCAGGTGGTGGAGACGGCCCTTCTGCAGCATCACTCCCACCAGCCGCTTTGGGGGTTGAGCAAGTCACCAAGCAAAGCCCTCTCCCAGTACAAAGCTCCACTTAGTTTCACATACCAGATGAACTCTTGCCCAAGGCCTCAGTAATGCAAAGCCAAGCCCTAAACAGATCCCTAAATCTCAGCTTAGCACCATAGAGAAGATGACAGTGGGCATAACTAAACACACAGCCAGCACCAGGCTCGTGTCTTCCTTGGTCTTTCTCCTCCAACGTGAATCTGACCTTTGAGCTGCTGAGCAAGTAAGGGACTGACTTTGTGGCCGTGAACTGCTGCCAACATCCATCAGTGCCACAGGGAGCCCTGCAGAGCGACGCCTCGCCATCCTCAGAGGGACCGTGACTGCACCGTCACATCACACTGGGACAAAACAGAGGGAACTGATGCTGAAGAGTGAAGCTGCACATCTCCAGCCCTCCCTCCCAGGCTGTCCCCTGTCTTCTCCTCCAGAGACACCCAACCCGCACCTCCTGCCCCGTCCAGTTCAAGGGCAAAGCATCAAGGTGCAGGGTGCTGAGCAGCCCCCCACCTACAGAGCAGAGGCAAGAGCTGCTGAGCAAACTCACAAGGGAGGTCTCTTGGCAACACAGGGTGAGAGAAAAGCAGGGGAAATCGCTGCTGGCTTGTTTGTGTGCACTTAGGGTGGCATTTCCAACCCTGTAATTGTTGCATAATGAATTTAGCAACGGAGTTCAGGAGCTATGATTCATTCAGGCCAAAAAAACATGAGTCAGCCCCCGAAGAATCATGAGATGTTAAAATTATATACATTTAACTTGAGCTTGACAAATCCAGAGGAGCAGTGTAACAGCAGAGTGTGTCAGCACAACTCAAAACACCATGCAAATATCCCACTCCTCCTCCCAGCCAACGCAAGCTGAGCGCGGCACGAGAGCAGCGCCTGGGTCAGCCCTTGCAAATAATTTACGCCTGCCACCTATGCCCAGCTCAGGTTATCAGCCCCAGCTCAGAAAAAGGCACCTGATGCTGCATCTTGCCTAGTGCTTGCTCAGACACACTGGGAAAGGTGATAAGGTCCCATCCAGCCTAAAAGATCTTTGCCCATGCATCCCTGGGGAGATGAGTGCTCAGGATGCTCGTTCTGCCATGTATCACTGGCACAACAGCCAGACAGAGGACAGGGGAGCAGAGCAGATGTGGGCTGCGGGAAGCTAGTAGCCAGGGTGTTAGAGCAAAGTGGAGGTGGGGGTGGGAAAGGAGCGCAGGTCTCTGCAGGGGATGGAGCAAGAAACAGGGCAGATTGATTACAGAAAGGGATGCCCAAGCAAAGGCATGCGTGCGGATCACCAAGAGGTGATGCAGAGAAGACTGACCTCAGCAATAAGACGATGGTTTCCTAGCTCTGTCGGGTGGTCTTGTTTAAGTCATGCCCTGTATTCCGTGCTTATGGAGCCTGCATATATGGGAAGTTATTTTGAAGTGAGATCGGGCGCGAATTCAAAGCAGAACAACTATTCTGGGTTAACTCCCCAGGTGGCTTCTTATTCTAGAGTGGCACTGCCTTTTTCGAGTTCAATTCTCTTGAAAACTAGATTAGGCCAATGGTTCTGATCTGCTTTTAGAGCATCCTCAATTACAGCCTGGATACGGGGACATGGGATGCTCCGGGATGCAGATGTGAGCCCAAATCTGGAAACGCTGTATGTACCTAAGCCAGGAAAGAAACCAGTGCCTGGAGGAGGGTCTGCACAGCCACTGCTTGGGCTGGACCCGCTGTGCACACGCAGGGGCGCCGCTCGGGAGGGGACAGTCCAAGCAATGCCCTCTGCCACCCAGGAACCACATGGCACTGGAGGAAACCCAGGAGCTGCGCTTTGCACGCAACCAAAAGCCCTCCTATAAAGCCATTTTTGTTTGAAGTTCATTTGAATTTACCATTTATCAGGGTCTCATTTAGCCTCATTAATCACAGCCTATCAAGCTCTTTCAAATGCAAACACAGAAAAGTATCCAGCAACCGCACTTCTTCTCGGTTTCTCCTTCTCCTGCTGGAATTAAGGAAAGCTACAGAGCAGGAATGCCATCCCACCTGTCTCCTGCTCTTCAAACACCTCCCATGGGATGAAATCAGCTGACTATTCTGGAAAAAATACCCACACTGATCTCTTTGCCTGCCAGCTAGCAACACTCAAGGAGAGCAAACAACATGTTGTGCAAGGGAAAGCGCATCCCCATGAAAGTCGAGGGGAGAGGCAGGTACGTGACTCCTGGCAGCACCGGTACTGGCATCAGCACGCGGATGCTGTCTCTGGCAGCAGGGAGGGCCAAGCCACCTTTGTCAAAAGCTTTACATTTCCTACCCAGGCCTCCAGAGCCAGAGACCTCACAGCTCACCTAATCCGCGTTAGACGATACACTGTTTGTTTGCTTTGTTCAGGTATTAAGGCTTAGCTTTCCCCAAGCTATTGGTTGAGGTTTTTTTCCCCCTTGGTGCCTGCATGGCTGTTAACCCCAGTATCGACATGCTCGGTGAGACCTGCAAGGAGAAGGCCCATTAGGAAGAACCGCATCGCTCAGGGTAACACCTGCCCCAGGTAGCAGAGGTGCTGAGGGGTGCGGCTGCGGTGGGGTGCAGGCCAGCATCGTCAGCTCTCAGCGCTGAACGCTCTCGTGCTTCGCCACGAGAATCAGGGCACAGCGTTCAGCACTCTCTCCACCCCCCCTGGTCCCAAAGTTTAACAGATTTTCCTGCTGCCCTTCCTCTGTGGCATTTCCTCAAGCCCAGTGCAGCGCTACACCCTCCCCAAAGCGGGATTGGTCCTGATTTCAGGGGGGAAGGTGCAGGCAGCCACTGATCCACATCCACAACTACCAGTCCCTTACGCGGCTGCCCCGCACTGAGCCCGCCACTGAGGGGGACCTGGCATCAGAGTGGGCTCCAGTTTACTGTGAGCTCCAGCCCCACTGCTCCTGGGTGCCATGGCTCTCCTGGAGCTCCATCCCAGCCAGCAAAGCACCCGCGCTCTGCTGTCTTTGCAGGAGGGACACCTTCAAAAAAAGATGTAAAATAGAGTGTCTGTGTGTGTGTATATATATATATATATATATAAAGAGAAAAACATTTTGGACAGCAAGAAGTGACAGTCTGCAAAGGAACATGCCCTAAACAAGGCAGTGGTGAGTGGCACAGCTGGTGTCGACCGGCAGCGGTGCAGGCAGAATGGCGCTGTCGAGATGAATGAGCACAGGAGCACGTGGAAAGGAGATGAGGAGAGACAAGTAGATTAATAGAAGACGACAGATTTCTAGTAAGATTGTGATAAGCCTCTTTAAACTTCCCTAAAGGATGAGCCAGCTGGCAAGGCCATCCTAGGAGGTGGTGTAACTCGACTAACAGCCTTGCAAAGAGCCAACAGCTGACCCCTTTCACACATCCCAGCTCACTCCTGCAGCTCTCCAAGCGAGGAGGGCTAAACATGCCATGCCTGGATGCCTTGACACCAGCACCCGCCTGCAATTACAGCCCTCCCTGCAGTGAAGCCACCAGCCCTGAACTCTTTTCAACAAGCAAACAAGCAGCGAGGTCGGACTGACCGTCAGCACACCAGCTCGCTCTCCCCGGCCCCGACCAGCCATACAGCGTGTCCCGTTGTGCACAGGGGGACTAATCCTGACCCCCGTTCCCAGCGCTGGGCCACGAAGCTGCCAGGCACATCTGAGGGGAGGCACATTGCTCCCAAAAAGAGCTTTGCCACTGCAGGGACGGAGACAGCAAGGTGATGAGCAGGGTCCCTGGGTCCCGCTTTTGCCTCCTTCCTAAATTCAGCTCTGCTGGGATCCCTGGCAGAGCCAGGGCCTCCAAAAGCATTACACCCCAATAAGCAGCTTGGCCCACTGAGAACAAAGAGAGGATGCCTACCCACAGAGGAAGGCAAGCTTGAAATGTCAGAATCTTCATACTTTAAGGGATGGTAGCTTCCAAACATGCCAGAGGCGGAGCAGGTACCATGCATAGGCACAGCTAACAGGAGGAGTTTACTTCATCCCCTTCCCAGTGCCTCAGCAAAACCTCGTTACGTATCTGAAACTGGAGGTATCACCTGCAGCAGCACAGGGTTTCAGAGCGAGGAAAAGCAGCAGCCAGTTTGCTTGATATCACGCAAGATTTTCTTCTTAGGCCAATTAGCTGGTGATATAATTTGCCCACTAAGGTCACTGAATCATCACTGAGCAGTTTCAGAGGAGACAAGAGGAACTGCAAGGCAGTTCCCCCTCCGGCTCGGTGAGTGATCCGAAACGCAGTTAACGATAGTGGCTCATAAGGATCTGGCAGAGGATTTGAGCAGGCGATTAACTGCCCCAAAAGAGACTGACCTCTTACAGGCCAAAGAAACTAAGCCTGGGAAGGTGTAGGACCCAAATTCACTACCTGAATTCACAGCCATGAAACACCTGAGAGCTGCCAGACTTGAGTCAGGCAGAGGTGGAAGCAAAGAGGAGCAGCAGACACAGAATCAGGTTAAGGAAGGTCACAGTTAAAACCCACTTTGCCACTGGTGGGCAAGAGGCCTTTTTAAGATGGGGCTAAGCAAGGAGTACCATCCCCAGAGGACTTTCAACACAAGCCCTACATTTTCTTCAGTTTATATAAGATAAAAATGAGACATCCCTTCATCCACAAAAGCTTCATTATTTGTCAACCTCTGGCTCCCTAACCAGTAAACACTGGTTGATGTTTTTCTTCTTACTGGATGAAACGTGCCTAGAGGCAACAGGCCTTTTATAAATTATTAAACCAAGGGAAAATAAGGTTCCAACAAAGTGGCTGCAGAAGCACCAAGGAGCTGGTACAATTGGTACCAGCGTGCTCACACAGAGTCATTTTTCCTGCAAGGACAGACTCAACAACAAGACATTGTTAGAAGTGGGCAGCCTGGACACGTGATCTTGATGGCAAAACGAAGACACAGTATCTCAGCATTTCATCACATCCACCACAGATATCTGAAGTTCAACACTTTAAACCTTATTTTCCTTATGAATCAGTCATTTATGTTTTCCAGTCAGAAGGAAAGTAAGTTTGGACTTTCCCCACCCCCCCCAACCTCATGAGGGATCTCGGGGCATGAAGCAAACCCCATATAAATGATGTACTAGGAATGTTTTCCTTATCATCCACAGTTTTCGGTCCAACCATAGAGTAGAGATTACACAAGGATGGGGAAAACATAAATGGAAAAGGTATTCCTCATGTTCAGGATTTAACACACTCCATTTTTCACAACGAACATGGTTCCCCTCCAGACTCAATTCAGCTCCAGCCAGAAGAACCCCTCCTGCTTTCTGCCATAAGGGCGCTGAGCCCTTCCAAAAAGCACTACCAGTAATGGCAGGGCTCGGGACACAGGGCCAAGGAGGGCTGGGTCAAGGTGAAAGTGAGGGCAGCCCAGGCAGCTGCTTCTCCAGAGGTTCCCTGAGCATTTCTTAGGGAACACAGGAGGGCTCAAACCAAGAGGGCTGTTGGGTTTTGTTCCCCAGGTTGATGAGCCCTCTGCTTTCGTGAGCTGCTTTCTCTGTGGCTCTCGCTCCACTGCAGCTCAAAGCATCCTCCTGGAGCGGTTACCACAGTGCAGGAAAGACCTTTTCATGACACACAAGCAGAGATACAAACGTGAACTTGTTGGCTTGTCGACAGGAACAACCAAAAGCATCTCTGCCACCTCAGACCCCGGAGCTAAAGCAGGGGCTGAAGTTCAGGCTGAAGTTCACCCGATCTGCCAGTGTCTGAAGGAGACTCTCTCTGAGGGGGACCTTCACCATCTCACACACAAACCAGCAATTGCAATCCTGATGCCATTTCAGGAATTACCGTTGCTTATACGTATGCTACCTCCAGGATGCTTCTTCCACACCCCAACCGTGTCACAAGGAAGAGGGTTTCTAAACGCACTAGGCAGAACGCACCCACAAACGCAAGAAATTCACACCCTGCCTTGGGTTTCGCACTTCAGCGCCGGCACCGACCGCTCAAGGGTGCCAGGGCTCCGTGGAGGGGTAGCTGCGTCCTCACCGTCAGACGCGCCCGAGGTAAGGTCAGTCCAATTCAATGAGGGATTAGCCGGGTGCCCGCTGCTACCCGGCAAGGGAAGCGCGCTGCGTGATCCCAGTGCCTCTCGCCAGCCCGGTCTAGGGTTGCACGGGGCTGGAGTTACCGAAACTCCGCGGCGTGATTGCAGCCGCTGCCCTGCCCCCGGCGGGGACCCCGCTCCGCACCCGCGGAACGTTTCGCGCCCGGCGCGGAGAGAGCACACGGCGCCCCGGGGAACGGGGACCCCCGGCGCCGCGCCCGCAGCATCCCGCTCGGCCGCT
>VZTU01024378.1:91562-134727 GCA_013400835.1 Zapornia atra | reverse complement strand
GGGTGTGTGTGTGTGTATAAAATAAATTAATAAAAAACGGTCTTCAAGTTTTGGTGGAAGGCTGCAGCCGTGCCTGGGCCTTCCTGAGGCCGCCGAGTGTGGCTGTAGATAAGATTCACCCCGGGTCCTGGCTGGCTGCAAGACGCAGGATGCTGCTGCCGGCGCTGGGGTTGGGAGGTCTGGGGAGGATATCCGGGTTAGAAACTGTTTTGCCTTTTTGTGGCATAAATAGCAGAGGCCAGCAGCAGGTTCCTGTTTGCTACGGAGCGAGTGGATGCTAGGGACGGGGTCCCAGGGCGGTTTTTAGGAGAAACCAGAAGCCACCTCCAAGGCAATGTAACATTTAAGCCTGCCTTCCGAAGCGCAGTGACTGATGCCGACAGCAAGCGCCATGCCTGAAGCCTGCCTCATGCCCATTTCATAGACGGACTAAGAGAGGCAGATAAGAGTCCTGGCCAGGAGTCAAAGCCACTCACCGGTGCTGGGACAGAAGCCAAGAAGCCTCCTGGGCCAGGGAGCGGCACTGGGAGCCCACAGTCACCCCGTCACGGGCTGGGAGCGGAGCAGAGAGGATTCCTCATGCTGCTGTCAGATATTGTGTCTGGGATCGGTTGCCTTTTCCTGGGTGAAATAGGTTTCGGGTGGTTTGGAGGATTAATCACCCTCAGCCCTGCTTCTCCTTGGGAATGGGCCTCCACCCAGACCTAGCAGACTGATGAGGAGGCAGCCCAGACCGTGGGGCTCTGGGGGTGCATTAAAACACCCAACAAACCATCTGGTGTGAGATGTGACTCGCTCCTCTGGACAGGATGGCACATGGGAAAGCATTTACGAGTGATAACCTGGATCTTTGCAGTTGTACATGAGTGTGAGAAAGGATCCTCTGGAGCATGGAAGCCCGATGGAGGTGGGAGTTTATTCCAGTGAGCATCTGGGAGCTCTGGCAGAATCCATGTTTACTGCTGCAGCACGGCAGAAGCCCATTTGAAAAGTCACCAAGAGACACGAGGAGATGTGCCTTAACTGCACAGACTTGTCTTGGGTGTTGGTGGATGCAAAAATCCAGAAAAAGAAGCTGGTGAAAGTGCATCCATGTCCATCTCCTCACTGGATCCACAGAGGTATCCCATAGGTGGATGGGAGGAACAGGAAAAGTTTTAGCCAAGCTCAAGGTTATTTACAGATCTGGACTCACCAGCCAGAGAGAGACCTTGGAAACCCTGGGCTGTGCAGAGCAGAGGAGGCTTTCCAAAGCATGACTCTGGAAGCCAGAGCCCTAGCCCAGGGCGCTGGAGAGCTGAGCAACTTCAGACCAGCCTCTGAGGTCCATAATTCAGTTGTCTGTTTATTTAAAATGTGTTGTAAGCACAGCTGCTTTCTGAGGCACGTATGGAAATGATGGGGGGAGTCACATAAATCAACTGGCTCCGCACCAGAGCAGTGAGTCAGTGCAAAGAGCTGAGATGCAGCTTAACAGTTAGGGGATCAAAAAAAAGAAGAGATGCATTTTCTGTTCAAATTTGGGTATGAGCATTATGATTGGGGAGATAAGACCAGCTCCCACGTCAGCAGGCTCTTGCAGTGCCCAGAGCCCAGGAATGGAGAAGGTGGAGATCTTCAGGGCAGAGGGAGGGGTGAGAATGTCAGAGAGCCTGTGGGCATCTGCATCATCCTCCTGTTTGCTGGCAGATCAGAGCTCTTGATTCGGTTTGGATTTGGAGTTAGAATAGATTTGGAGTTAGAGTAGGAATACAATTTGTTTGCTTTCCAATACGGTCAAAATTCGCTGTATCAAGGTCTCTTTTCTGGACAAATTTAAAATGTTGTTAAGATTTAGTTGGGTTTGTGGGTTTTTTAAGCTATTTCAGAAGTGAAGATTCTACAAAAGCACTGCTAAAGCATCCAGCTTTTTCAAAGACCCAGTCCCAAGCATCCCCACCTCACCCGGTGTTTCAATCTGATTTCACAGCTAGTTTGGTCCTTCAAATTCCTTTCTCCAGCGAGTTCAGTATTTGCTGGAAAGACTTTGCCCAGCTCTAAGAACAGGATTTTTCCCTGGTGCTTTTATAACAAATAAGTTCCTCAGAGGTCAGCCTAGATGCTGGTAACCAACTGAGTCTTCTGGGTTAAAACTACATAGGAAGCCACAAGGACTGAAGGACACTGAGCAGACCCTGTAACTCCAACTCGCAGGGGGAACTGCTGGTCTTGGGCTGCGCTGGGGGCTGAAGAAGGTGGAAGGGAGGGGAGCAGTAGAAATCAGGTCCTTGTTCTGCAGGCGTGCAGAGCGTGTGTGCTTGTGACTGCAGCTCCATCGTACGCTTGCGTGGTGACAGCTTGTCAAAGCAGAAGCTGGCTGAGCACAGGGAGGCTGCAGCAGGAGCTGAGCACCGGAGGAGGAGCTGTGCTGGTGGCCCCATGCTGAGCTGAAGGTGCTGCCCCATTTTTCCCCCCTCTCCACTTTATGCTTCCATCTCTGCAGCTTCAGTTCCCTGGCAAAGTTTTCTTGTCAGGATCTTTCCAAGTCTCCTGGTGTGTTTTATTCCAGCTAGAAGCTGCTGTCACTAAGAAGCAAGGCTGATGGCAGGCAAGGAGACAGCATCCGTATTGACACCTGCTGTGCATGAGCTTCTGCAAAGCAGAGGAGCAACCTCTGCTCCAGGGTCCCAGCACCACTGGGCAACATCTGGAAACATGCTGAGGGCTGGGGAGAAGAAACAAGCCACGAGACAAGAAGCAAAGGCAGAAGTTGGTCACAGTTGGGGAACATGGTCTGCGTGGAGCACTGGGGCTTGCCTAGCACAGGAGGCACGGGCAGGGGAGGCACAGAGAGGGTGAGGGGGATGAGGGTGGGTGAGATGGAGATGAGAAAACAGTAGGACCACCTTACAGCCTTAATGGCAAGGGCAAGAGGTTTCACTCAGAGATAGTGGGAGGAAGTGGGGGTGTGGGGCAGGGGGAATCGTGGGGTGGTGGAAGGGGAGGAGTGATTCAGCTGTGCGTGGGGGTTGGCTGGAAGGAAGCAATGAGGGATGGGAAAAGGAAACGATGCTCAAACCAGGGGGTTGCCAGTGGTGAAATGCTATCTGAGATACATGAGCAAGAACCCTGACATCAGTTATTCTCTGCAAAAGCAAACAACAGCCTCAAGGCCTTGGAAAGTGCTGAAGCCATGGCAGGGCTCTCAAATGTCTTTACAGAAGGGCACCTGAGGAACCAGGGGCTGACTGAAAATGGCAAATTGAAGGAAATCTCTGGAGATACTCAAGACCTGTCTGGACACCGACCTGTGCAATATGAGCTGGGGAGCTGCTTTGGCAGGGGGTTGGACCTGATGATCTCCCGAGTTCCCTTCCAACCCCTGTGATTTGGTGATTCTGTGAATCAGGAAGGGAAGAGAGGGCACACGAGGACACCAAGGGAAAGCTGGAAGTAACAGCAGAAATGTGGGAATATTCATGCTGGTTTCTGTAGAACACTGTGAGAGAAAACCCAAAGATTAGATGAAGAATAAACCAGGAGGCAAAAAGAAAGGGTACACAGATCTGGCTCCAACATGGTGCAGCAGGATGAAGGCATGCCATAGCAAGAGAAGTCAAAAATAACTCGCCTTTCATTTTTGAGCATGAAATAATTAAAAAACCAACTGTGCAAAGGCTGGCAGGAGAGAACCTGACCTTGAGGACATTACTCCATCCACGCTAGGAAAGCCTACGCCAAACCGGACATGAGCCAGTAAACTGGTGCAATGACTCCTCAGCTGTCCAACAAGTTATCCCAGTGTGTCCTCACCACCACAGAAAAATTAAGACTTGGGGTGGCACCAGTGGTGGTTTGCACCCTTTAAATATCCCAAATGAATAAAAGAAGAAAGAAAAATAATCATAATTTTTAAAAAATATGAATTGATCCACCCCCAATACTTGTACAACTCATCCAAGGCTGCCACTCGTTCCTCTGTGTTTCTGTAGGCACAAAGGCCAACTCTACAAGCCAAGTGTTCAGTGCCAGCTCCTGCAGCAGCGCTGACCCGCAGCAGTGCCACGGCGTTGGCATCCAGGGCTTTCCCAGCAGGGCCACTCGCAGACACAGAAGCCAGGAGCAGGTGTGGAGAGCAAACCTCTCCAGACACATAAAAATCCAAGGACCAGGTTGACCTATGAAAGATTTCATGCCTTGACAGGAAAGAATGATCACAGACTGGTGGGCAAAGCTCCACGGCTCGCAAGGCTGCGCGTCCCCTGTGGGTAGGAGCTGGCTGCCTGCCCAGCGCCGGGCACGAAGCCGTGTTCCTGTTCCTGACAGCGTGCTCCTCCTCACCCTGCAGCTGAAGGAACGGGCACCCTTCACCCCACCTCGACACCAACGCCTGTGCCCAGAGCTCTTGTTAGAGACACCTCCTCGTGCCAGGAGGGGGATGCCCACCCGGTCACTTGAGCAGCTGGCGTGAAATCCTATGGGGCTTGCAATCCTATGGGGATTGCTCTTTTCATTTTGGGGGGTGGTGGGGAGGTTGGAAGGAAGGGGAGCTTTGCCCTGGCGCTGGTTTCCCCCTTCCAGCTGTGGTGACAAGCGAGGATCACGCTGCAGCAGAGCAGAGCCCGCTGGAGCAGCCACAGCCCATCGCTAAGAGTGGCTTCCAGCTCACAATGAATCCTTCCAGCCTGGCTAAGACCAAATCCCCTGCTGCAGCCTCCTCCTGCTGCAGGTGAGAAACTTCTAGGGCAGGTGCCACCTCCAGCAGTTTCGGGGGGGGGGGACACCACCTGGCCAGCACAGCATCTCTCTGCACCTAACAAAGCTTTTACGTTGTCTCAGACTCACTCCTGTCCCCCAGCCCTGGGACAGCACTTAGCTCCTGGTACTTACCTTCTTCACAGCAGGCTGGGAAGATTAATTAGGAAGATTGTCTCAAGGTGCAAACTTTGCATCTGGCTGGAAATTGTGAAGGTCAGAAGTAAGCTGGTTTAACTCCGTATCTTTGTGCCTGTAAGAAGCTTTGAGGGGAAGGTATTTTAAGGGCTAGGTACAACTTAGGCACAAAACACAAAAGCGTGGCACCTTTCTGGTACCACACAAGCTCCTGGTACTCACATGTTAGTAATGCTGCCCTGGGGGGGGGGGTTAAAAGTGACAGCAACTCATGAGGAGGGGAACCTCAAAAAACAGCCCCCAAAAGGACTTTGAATCAGAAGGAAGACCTTGAAAACAGGCATTTCTGGAAAGCCCTGGAGTCAGCACTGAGGGCTTTAGGGAGGAAAAAAAATTACACCAGGCAAAGTAAGATGTTCCTAAAACATCTCAGCACTGGGCAACCAAAGGATGGTTTAGCTTTTAGATAAGACAGTGCTATTATACCTGCAATCACATCCATCTCTTGACTGAAGCCATCAAACCATCTGTCCTAATTGTGTCCTTGAACTTCTCAGTTTCTGGCCCTGAAGAAACCATCCGGTCTGTAACTCCCTTGTGAAACAGGGGTGGTCCTTCATCTGTACCTCAGCAAAGCTGATAGAAATGTGGCAAATAATTGCCACACTATGTTTTCCAGCCTGTACTCCAGCACAGGGGCTGCACCTAGAGGAAGCAGAGCCATGCACACCCCCAGAGCTGTGCTAGCCAGTTAGGTACAGCAGTAAAACAGGGATGATGCCATCCTAAGAAAGACACACAGCACTACACATTTCTCTAACCTCTGCTTTCTTTAATCTATTTAAACAAGTAAATGTATGGAAATAGCCCAGACCCAGCAATATACCCCTAGATCACAGGAACGTAATGGCATTACTAAGTCTAGTAGTAAATACAAAGAGCAACCCTGATCTTGAAAGCAAATACCAATTTTGCAGAGGACTGTGCTGGTTAGAGGGAAGGTCAGAACATTGTCAGAGAAGAAACATGACATTTTCTACCGACCTACCACATGTTGGTCCCATTAAAGGGCTTTCCACCTGGCCATTGATTGGCAATTAATTAAAGTATCTCCTGTGCACTGCAGATGAAACTCATCAGAGCTTTGCCATCCTCTGTGAGCTTTCTCCCCAGTTTAAGCAAACACAGCAGGACAATCTGGTTTACACTGAGTGCACAGATCATCCAGCCATCACACCCTCCGTGGCATCCAGGTATTTGAGAAACTGAAGTGTTGAAGGGTGTGCCTAGGATTTCTGTTTAGGTATATACAACTGTTTAGCGTGGTTTTGAGTCCAATCTTGGAGAGAAACTTGGCCTCAGAGCCCTTTGGAACAGAGAAACTGCAAACAGGTTTCCTGAATCACAACCCCGAGCCCTTGGCTTGGGCTAGCACTTACATCACATAACCCTCATGGCAAACAAGCCACAGGATGTCTTGAACCAGCTCAGTCCCTTGGTTCTGCTGTCTGATGAGCTTCATCTTCCACTTCCCAGATGAGTTTATTCATGGGGAGTTTCTCTCCATCCATTCCCATGGCTCTAGTGCTTCCACTCTGGTCCTGCTCCTCTCCTGAGAGCGACCACACGCTGTTGGTTTCCTGGACCAGCACCTCATGACAGACCAGCACGGCTCCCCTTGACTCCAAACAAGTCCTCAGCCCAGTGCAGGCTGTCCCTGGCTGCGGAGATGCTCCCAGTTCATCAGGTCTCAGCTGCCTGCAAAGCGGAAGAGCAGAGGGAGACTGGTAATGCTGGAGCTGCTCTCTGAGCCCTGGGCAGCACAGGTGCCCGCCCCATCAGAGCACAGAGATCCTGACAGTCCATGCATCTTTAATGATGCTGCCTGGCAGAGGACACACTTGATAGCTGAAGGCATAAAAGCCTCACCAGGAGCTGGAGCCTTTGTCCGTCTTTCAGGGCCAGATCCAGTTTCTGCAGGTAACGGAGGTTCCTGCTGTCAGCTTCAGAGGGACTCGGGGCCTGAGCAGCTGCAGGTGAGGAAAGCTGCAGCGCAGACGTACGGCTGTGAGGAACAGGGTGTGTTATAGGGGCATAAACACAGACAATCCGTGCTGAGGGCTTCCTCCATCAGCAGTCAGCTCAGGAGCCCTGGTAGCCATGTCCCTGCGTGGACACGAGAGCGCAGCAGCACCAGCGTTACATTCTCAGTGGTGTCAGCATCCAGCCTGCCACACGTGCCCAGTGTTTCCAAGTGAGGGTACAATGCCTCTGCTCTTTAAATCCATACGTGAACATTGGAATAATTAGCAATTAAGGGCAGTGAGAACTAAGCAATGCCAACAGACATGTCAGGAGGCACCAGAAGCTCAGCCCTTTGCTGAAGCTACTCACATTAGGAGCACAGGCTCAAGGTTTCCAGCCCTCGTACACTCAGCACTGCACCACTCACACAGCACTAAAAGGAACACCAGGATTTCTTCCTGCCCCCCACAGCCCCAAGCCTATTGAGACCTGGTTTAATGATGTATCAAAACAATCTAACAGAGCAGGGGAACATGCAGAGAATCACAGAATCACAGAATCACAGGGGTTGGAAGGGACCTCGAGAGATCATCGGGTCCAACCCCCCTGCCAAAGCAGCTCCCCAGCTCATATTACATAGATAGGCGTCCAGATGGGACTTGAATATCTCCAGAGAAGGAGACTCCACACCCCCTGGGCAGCCTGTCCCAGGGCTCTGTCACCCTCACCGTGAAAAAGTTCTTCCCCATGTTGGTGCAGAACTTCCTGTGCTCCAGTTTACAGCCATTGCCCCTTGTCCTGTCCCCACAGACACTGAAAAGGGGCTGGCTGATTCCCCCTGCATCCCATGTCTAAGAACAAACCCCATGTGTGAGCAGGAACACACTAGTCATTCCTGCCATGAACCTGGGGTTTCTTTTGCAGCATCCCAGACTTCTCCCACTTTTACTGAGCGTTTAGCAAAGCAGGTGAAACTTCTCTCCTCAGCAGATGCAGCAATGGGCCTGAGCGTGGTGGCTCCACATCTGCTGTAGGTCGGTTTTCCCAATCGCTTTCCCATGGATTCCCATTAACTGGCTTCATCAGCACTACAGACTAAATGAAAGAGCATCTTCCCAGTGAGATCCCAAGGCCATGGAAATCAAGGCGACAGCCGTAACAAGAGAAGTGCTGATGATAAATATCCTGATGCTACAGAAGATGCAATGAGGACAAAATCTAATCAATATTAATTGGAAGTTCCCTGCGCTGAGAACTCAGGTGCTCATTGAGTGGCTGGTTCCTGGTTGCACCAGCTAGTCCCACAGCAGGCGTTACTCTCCTGTAGAATCACAGAACCACCAGGTTGGAAAAGCCCTTTAAGCTCATCGAGTCCAACTGTTCCTGTCCTGTGCTGACCCAGATCCCTGAGCACCTCATCTCCCCTCTGTTAAACACACCCAGGGGTGGGGACTCAGCCCCCTCCCTGGGCAGCCTGTGCCAGAGCCTCACAACTCTCTCAGGTAAGATCTTTTCCCTCACATCTGCTCTGACCCTGCACAGCTTGAGGCCATGAACTGTAGAGTTCATCCTTCTCATACGTTTTGACATGAGGACCAGCTTCCAGATAAAATACTTACTGAGGGAAAAGGAGCAAAGCTCAAGATGGCAGTTGGTCCACAGAGGAGTTTTGTGCACATACACCTAAGGAATAAACCTGAGCTTGCCTAGCTCTGGTTAGCAGATTTGCTGCTGATGGAAACGAGCCCTCCACAGCCAGCTGGCTTATTTTTACTGACACCCCCTGTCCCCTCTTCCCTGAGGGGCACTAACTGCTGCTGGTTTAATAACCACTGAGTTAAATCACACAGATCTTCAGCTGCCATAAAGGTGACTGTAGGTGAAAACTCACCCCACGAGGGATGAAGTGTTGCAGTTTGGTGGAGCTGTGCTGCTCCAGTGGCTGTTGTAAGCTGCAGTTACAGCTCTCTGCAAGCCCCATATTTTGAGAACATTGGTACATTCAAGGCCAAATTTGAGACTGAGCCTGTCAGAGCTGGTCACAGCACCTCTGTGAGTCACATATAGGAGGAAAAAAACCAGCTGGCAGGGGCACTTTGCCACCGGAGCGGGAGTGAGAAGATGGAACAAGCTGCACAGACACAAGGCCAGGCCTGCAGGAGGGGGGGGATGAAGAATGTGAAGAGAGAGTTTCCCCTGCAGCTCGTGGTGGAGTCCATGGTGAAACGGGTGTCCCCCCGAAGCCCAGGGATGAGGACGGGGAGCAGAGACACCTCTGCCCTGTGAAGATTGATCNCGAGCTGAGATGGAAGACAGCTCATCTTCAGCTGCCATTAAGGTGACTGTGGGTGAAAACTCACCCCACGAGGGATGAAGTTATCAGAACTACATAAACATCAGCAGTACAAGCACCTGTTTTGGGGGGCAGCGTTAGAGACGTGGACTCATTAGCGAGGACATAACCGGAGAGCTGCCACGCTGCTGGAGCTCCTGGGGGAACAGAAGTGGGGAAGGGAAGATGGCATGGCTGAAATGTGGAAGGATGCTGGGTAAAGCTATTACAAAGCACATGAGACGATTCCAAATTCTGATAAGTGCTTAGCATTTCTTTTCTGTAATTCCACCCACAGGCAAAGGAATAAAGCCCTGAGTTTTAAGCCCTCTCCAATGCTCAGTGCAGAATCCCAGCAGTTAATGGTGAAATGACTCAGCGCTGGCCACCAGCCAAGCTTCAAGGGGATGTGTAAGCATCAAACCCACCCTGAAGGGGTGGGGCAGCTCACAGTAGCACCCAGGTATCCCCACTGCTCCACAAGCCCCAAACTCTCTTGTTTTCTAAGGGTTTAAGAAGGATTATTCTGGAGGAAAAGGAAAGAAGGCGGAATTTGTGATGCTTAATCCGAGTAGCCTTAACTCCTTAAGGAGTTTTCATCCTCACAAGAGAAATTCTTTGGGATCCAGATCCTTTGCTTAGAGTTCAGGAAGAACTTGGACGCCCCATCTCCCTGGCAGGCTGGAGCATGGACAAGGTGTTCCTGGTTTGCTGAGACATTTTGACATCTGTCTTATTTCCAGGGGGCACTTGCAGTGGTTGAAGTGGGAGACATCTGGGCTGCATTGCGCCCAAACCTCTACACACAGGGCTGCTGGCTTGTGATGGATGCTCTGGAAGAGCAGCCCCTGAAGCCTTTGGGTGTTGTGGGTGAAACTGCCCAGTTCTGCCTCAGAAGGCCCTACTCAGCACTTCAGGATGCTAAATAACATTACACAAAGTGCTAGAGCTAAGCTTCTTTGGTGAGGCCTTAAATTTTCTCAGTGATGGGGTTTTAGAGGCATACAGAGGGCAAGGCATCAGTGGAGGCACCAGAACCAGATTTATACCCAGTAAATCCAACAGCTGTGATGAGTATTCCCAGTGAAAATTATTTTCTTGGCTGTGCCTTAAATCAGGCTCCAAGAAGTGATTGTGATGCCTGAACTGCAGCAGCCTGACATTAAAATACTGGTACCTTGTATCAAGATCGTCCTACCCCTGACCATGACACAGTGAGGAAAAAATAAATCTATATCTGAAATAAAATAGGAAGTAAAGCTTCCAGAAGCAATAAATGTTGGTTCAAGCCTGCTCCCACAGATACCAACAGAAGCCTTGTCTCTTGTCTCGTTATCAGACTGAGAACTTACAAATCCCCAGCAATGCCCAGTGCCAAAATATCAACTCTGCTGAGGCAAGGGGCAAAATCTCACCCTTTGCTGTGAGTGGCAGGACTTCAGTCCTCAGAAGGGTGTGTGTAAATATCTATCTATCTATATCTATATTTATATATAAAGATACATGAACCCACAGAGTGCAACAGAAGTTTCAGGCTCGACTTTCTTTAAAACACCCCCATCAGTCTGCAGCTCTCATGAAGGGCCAGGTATGGAGCCTGGCTTTGTAAGCCTGGCTTTATAAGCCTGGCTTTGGCACATCTCCTGGCATGGCAGCACTGTGCCCCAGAGCCTGGACAAAGCCCCAGAAGCCACCTGGCAGAGCCCAGCCCGAGGCTGGGGAGATGTCCCAGTGCTCCCCAGAGTGGCAGGAGCGTGGTGCAGAGGTGAGCCTTTGTCACTTAAAGGTGTAGGGAAGGATACAGGAAAATTCTCTGTTTCTTCTTCCTAATTCCAGCAGGCAGCTCATTTAATTTCTTAAGAGGAGGAGTGGAGTTAATAGGGTGCTATAAATGCCTCTTCACTGGAAAGCTGATGCTTTTGCTGTCTCAGCTTGACAGAGACACGAGTGGCATTGGGAAAGCTGTGGCTTCCTTTGGCCCTCAAGTATCTATGGCCTGGGGGAGACCCGACTTAGAGATGTTGATGGGCAGGAGAACCTGCCCCTGCCTGGAGGGGCTGCAGCATCCCAGCAGTGGGCCCAGGAGTCCTAGGTGAAGGTGACATAGGTATGTGCATCGTCCCTTACTGTCCTCTGACCACCTCAATGGGTGCTGCAGGAAACCTGTCTGCTATGAATTTAAAAATAACCAGAAAGTCTTCTGTTCAGGGCTGTGAGTGCTCTGGCCTCAGCAGCATTAACCCCTTGTCACTCAGCCATCTCCCACCTCTCCTCCACTCAAGACATCACTCACTTCCTCTCCTTAAAGCCCAGCCCAGCATTGCCTTCCACCATGTGCCATCAAACCAGATTCGTGTCCTCAAAGCACCCCTGGCCAGGCCCATCAGTGTAGATCAACCCAGCACCCAGGACACAGGGCACCACGGGTGGTAACTATTCATTAGCTATTGAATAGTTAATGTGTGTCCTTCACAGTGCCCCCTTCCCCCCATGCATTCATCCAAGATGACAGTCCCTTCCCTCCAGCAGCTCAGGGAGTGCCCAGTAAAACTGGCAGGGCCGTGATGTGCTGAGGTCACCAGCTCTCCTCCACCTGTTCCACCCGAATGCCCCATTCCAGCCCCAGCCCAACCAGCCACACCACCACCAGACAGGCCCCTGCCTGGAGCCCGTGAGGAACACGCTGGCTCCAGCCACACATCCAGCAGCACTGCTGAACCTCCTGCAATAGAAATTCACTATGGGGCCACCAGGCTGTTGTCCACACTGCAGCAGATGTGTCAGAGCAAGAGGAGAAAGCAAAGCTCCAGCAGCTCTCTGGCTTCTTTCCTTCTGTTCACCTACCTTTAACCAGCTCCAGTGCCCAGCCAGGCCATGCATGGGTATGGCAATAGCACAGGGGGGCTCTGGGGACTAAGATCTATAGACTCAGGAGCTGGAGAAGCAAAGCATCACACAGGAGACCACACACACACGACATATCTTCTGCCAGCCAAGAGCTAGGGGAACAGTTGTTCTGGTGCTGGTGAGAGGCTTTCCCTCCCTTCCTCCTTGGGGAGCAATTCTCAGGGGAGCAAACGCATCTCTGAGGAGCAAACATTGCCTAAGAACCATCCTCTCTTCATTCAAGAGTTACAAGGACACTGGCTTAGACCTGTCTGCAGTTTTCTACCCTACTGCTTTCTGTCTGGAAACTTATCTGCTATCTAGACTGAAGCTCCTCCAAGGAAAGCAGAGTCCACAACCACTGCAGTTCTGCAAGCTGCTCTGCTCAGCTGGAAACAGAGGCCAGATAGATACACCCACCCAGCAAAAGCTCCATTCAATCCCCCCTCAGCAGCCACCCATCCCACAATTTAAACCAAGCAGGGGCTGGAGCAGGGGTTTAACAGGTGTTAGAGCACTCCTTGTGAGCACCCAGGGTGGGACATCACCGGGGTTACTCTGCTACAGGAAAGAAAAGCAGTAAGTCTCAAAAAAGACCAGTACCCATTTTGTATGAGACAGCCTGAGAGGAACCATCAGCAAACACCAATCAACAGCCCCAGAACATCCATCATTACATCAATGAGAATAAACCCCAGTGAAATAAAGCCACAATTCAGCAAGACACCCCCCCCCTCATTTCCCCATACTAAAACCCACCATCTCCCTCAGCTCACCTCCCCCTTCCCACAGCTCACCCACTAACAGACCCCACCACAAAGACCCCAACCCCCAGCTCAGCTGGGCAGAGTCCCTGTTGCCCTGTGAGGATTAGATCTGCTCCAGCCCAAGGTGCCCTGTGATTCCTGCAGGACGTTTGGAAGCAGGGTGCTGGTGCTGAGGAGCTCGTGCTGCCATCCTTAGTGGCAGGTGACCTGTTAAGCTGCAGGGCTGGGGGGTTATATCTTTATTTCTTCTCCTCTTCTTTCCCTTTTCTGTGAAAAATCCAATTTTCCTTAGGGCAGCGCTGAGAGCTGATACTGCCCTAATCCCCCAGCAGCCCAGACCTGACCTGCTGCAAATTTCCACTTGGAGCTAGAGCACAAACCCACATTCCTCTCCCCAGCAGCCCCTGGATCTGCTTACCTTCCAGCCCTGCTTGAAACCTGCACTGCAAATCATGTTATTTAGCTGGGAATTGAACATCAACTCTGCATGAGCCAGCAGGTGAAAGTGCTGCAAAGCCCTTCACTGGTCTAGCAAGCCCTAAAAAGCATCCTTAAATATTTTCTATAGCTCTGTCTGTAAAGGCTCCCAGTTTTTCCTTCCCTGCTAGGGTCTAAATCCTTGCTGCTCAGCAAACTTTAATTTTCTATTGTCCTGCCAGTGCTGAAATTAACATCTCCACCCATCCCTCTTCCTCCCTTCCTGGTACACCTAATTGACCATTATTGCTAGTAATGTCAGCAGAGGGCTGGGAGGGATACTTACCACCAACATACTCCTGGGGAATCAGCTTGGGCAGCGACTGAGGCAGAAATAAGCACTTGTTTCTCCTTCCAGCCCTGCAGAAATGGGTAGCTTGAGGTGCACTCTCCTCCCTCCCATTCTAAGCAAGTAACTCAGAGGTTGCCTTGTAGAGCACAGGTTGTTTGGACACCCTCTTGCTGATGCCCTGCTCAGCTGTATTCTCCAGAGGGTAAAACAGGAGTGTGATAGTGAGCTTCTCCTGTGAGGTGGCCCAGTGGGTATCAGGAGGAAAAAGCACAAAGGTTGCTAAAAAAAAATGGGGATGGTGGTTGGGAGCTCGGAAGCAAAGCAGAGTTGTGCAGACAAAGCCATGGCATGTCTTATCAGGGTATGGATTAGCACGGAATTTGCACCAGGAGAAGATAAGCACACCCAAGCTGGAGGACTTGATGGCAGAGGGTAGGCTGCCAAGAAGATAAAGGGATGGGGAATGATCACTGGGATTGTGGACCTCATGCAGGGATGGGCAGCAGTACCACCTGCACACTCTGCTTCACCTGTGGGCAGGGGACTGGCATGGAGGACCCCCTGGTTTGTACATGTGGAAACCACACAGACACCCCAGAGCACCTTTCCAGAGCACCTTTCCAGAGCAGAGGTAGATGGCTGCACCACAGTGCTCAGCCCTGGGGTGCAGGTGGAGGTGGGTGAAAACGCCCAGGCTGCTGGGCTCACTAAGAGATGGCACACGTGCACCAGCCACCAGCCACGCTGCAGAGAACATGCTGAGGGGCTGGGGGTGCAGCCAGGGACATTTCTACTCCTCTACAAATTTTCTGCTTTCCCAAAATGGCTAAAAATGGGAGAGAGTAGTGAAAATCACAACAGGTTTTCTGGAGAGCTCAAGACAACTGAAAGCTTTTTATTCTGTGCTTTCCATCAAACAGTGCTGGGATGAGGAAAAGGGAAAATTCAGCTGCTCCCTCCACACCTCATCTGCAGCCAGGGCAGGGGGATGCTGCAGACACAAAAGGAGGCTCCCTGGGATTCTTTCTCCATGCCTCAAGCACAGCATTTTGCATTTTATGACCTGCTTCAATCCTCTCTCAGACTTCAAACTTCTTTTTCCAAAAGCTCTATCATTTTTTTAAAAATCTTTCCATTCAGTCATTTGAGGAAAGTGTTTTTCACTGGAGAAATGATTCTATCTTCATGCTCCATAAGGAGGAAATGAAACACGATTGTATTAATTACAGTTCTTCATTTAACACAAAACTGAAATCAAATGACTTATATATCTGAACAGTGGCAGTGGTATTAAGAAATGATGAAATTAAAGGCTTGCACTTTAAGTTCAAACCGTTTAAATTAGACATCTTGGAAGAAACTGATGCCACATTTAGAGAGCTACGACCTTATTTTCAAGTAGAAGCCTGAAGGAGCAAAACACTTTCAAAATACACATACTTTAACTGGGGGCTGAGAGAGCCAATGGGATCCTGGGGGGCATCAGGAGGAGGGTGTCCAGCAGGTCACAGGAGGGGATCCTCCCCCTCTGCTCTGCCCTGGTCAGGCCCCACCTGGAGTGTTGTGTCCAGTGCTGGGCTCCTTGGGATAAAAGGGACAGGGATCTCCTGGAGAGAGTCCAGAGGAGGCTATGGAGATGATGAAGGGCCTGGAGCATCTCCCCTGTGAGGAAAGGCTGAGTGAGCTGGGGCTGTTCAGCCTGGAGAAAAGAAGACTAAGGGGGAGGGCCTTATTAATGTCTATCAATATCTTAGGCATGGGATGCAGGGGGAAATGGCCAGCCCCTTTTCAGTGTCTGTGGGGACAGGACAAGGGGCAATGGCTGCAAGTCAGAGCAGAGGAAGTTCCACACCAACATGTGGAAGAACTTTTCCCCAGTGAGGGTGAGGGAGCCCTGGGACAGGCTGCCCAGGGGGTGTGGAGTCTCCTTCTCTGGAGAGATTCCAGCCCCGTCTGGACACCGACCTGTGTGACCTGTCCTGGGGACCCTGCTTTGGCAGGGGGTTGGACCCTGTGGGCTATGGGGGTCCCTTCCAACCCCTGTGATTCTGTGAGTCTGTGAACTTGAAGAAATTCCTTAGGATGCCTATGAAACAAAAATAGATTTATTTCTTTGCCTAGATTTAAGCCACAGCACTGTCTTGAAAAAGGAAGGGGCAGCCTGGTTGAGCATCTTTTGACAAAGCCTGTAAGGCAAAAACATGCTGAGGACAAGGCTGCAAAGCTGGAGATTGTCACTTCTGACAGGGCAGGACTCACTGGTGTCTGTGGCTCCAAAGACAGTGGCCTCAGGTCTGAGGGCTGATTTCCTGAGCAGGAAAAGGAGCTGGAGCTGCTCAAACACCCTTCTAGAAGGAATTAAAAAAGGAAACTGTCTGTATAGCTGCGAGTTGGGGGAGGGGGGTTCCTTCTGTGGGAAATACCAAATTGCTATTTTGGGTTGAAAATCAGAGTGGCAGGGTTTGAGGGGGTATTTTGGTTGGTTTGTTGGCTCAGTATCTGCTCTGTGCAGAACAGGGATGCTCACATGTGAACCAGCTCCAGTTCCTGCATGGCTCTGCCCAGCTCAGTCCCTCCACTGCCAGCCCACGCAGCCAGGTAGTGGAGAGCACTCCAAAGTTAAAGTTCTCCTTGGAATGGTGACCCTGGCTACTTAACCCTTCCCCACAAAGCCTGGAGCTTGAGATAAAGCCCCTCTCAATGAGCCCTACTTCCCAGGTAGTCAGGGTGTACTTTGATACCTGATAAAATCACTGCTGAATGAGGACTGCTTGCTGCAGCCACTCCATAGCTGCTAAATTCACTGGGAGCTCTCAGCAAGGCACCCAGCACACCCAGCACAGAGACATGGTTCAGATCCCAGCACGTGCAATGAGGCAGGGGGTTGAAGGTGACAATACTATGAAATGCATTTTGAGCTGGGTAAACACACTCAAGGGGGTTACAGCTCCTGGGAATCATTGTCTTTCCTGCCTGGGGAATCTGTTGCGTTGTGAAAAACAGTATTTGTTGGGATTGTTCAAATGTATTCAGGAGAACAAGCTCAGGAGTAGCCTAAATGTGAATGATTCCCTCTATTTTTATATTACTATAGAAGTCAGCTTTGTTCCATACCTGGACAAATGGATCTGGGCAGCGAGGAGCAGAACCCAAGTCTCCTGCTGACAGGAACTGTTCCAAAGGATGGCCAGGTCAGTTTTATGGCACGTTGGGAAGTCAAGCCCTCAGGAGGTGGGGAATCCTCCCTTCCAACCTCAGCTCAGCCCTCACACGAAGGGTCAGTGGAGCAGCCAGCAGACCCTCAGGACACCGCAGATGGGCGCACCCCCAAATCCCCCATGTTGGGAATCTCCCAGCTTGTCCAGACAGGAATCTGCAGTACAAAAGCTCTGCAACCTCCTAGTCCTTCTCTTCCTAGAAAAACATAAGAAGTTCCCATAAATGGCAGATTCTTCTCTGCATCCCCTCCAGTGCAGCACCACCAGCTGCGGGCTGTGTCTGGACCTGACCTGGGACACTGCTGTGGCCAAGGAGGGGGGAAGTCAGGAGCAACTCAGGGACAGACCATAATAGCACAAGGCTCAGTTCTGTCTTCCTCAGACGAGGGAGAGTCCATCGCTGCATGGTGCCACCACAGCAGGGCAGCAGCTCTTCTTCCTGGGCTGGAGCATGCCTGTGGGCAGCTGGGATCAGCTCTTCCCGTTCCCAGGCCAGAGGATGCTCTGGGGGCTGAGTATCAAAGCCCTGCTGTGACCCACAGCACCAGCCAAAGTGCACAAACAGAACCTAAGGAGAGGTCACAGTAGTTCCCACAACAAGAAGTTGCCAGCAGTTAACAAAGGATAAAAGCAAAACAACCAACAAACCCAACACAACCCCACACCAAACCCCCTGCCCCAGTTCCTTCCATCTGCACCACCCTTGAGCAGGAGGGTGTCCATCACTGGTGGAATCAAAGCCTTCCTCTCCATTGTTTCCTCAGCAGGGAGATCAGCCCATGGCCCTCTGCCACGGCGGCGCTGGATGAGAGGATGAAAGGCACCGGGGCTCCCCAGATGACAGGAGCCAGGGCTCGCTGTGCCTCCCTATCTCTGCCGCGCGGAGCTGCAGTAAAGCCCCTCTCCCAAAGCAGGAGGCAGAGCTCGGCTCGCAGGCCAGGCGCAGGGCCCTGGCCCAGCCCCTCACCGCTGGAGCATGGCTTGGGGCTATCACAGCAGCTTCAGGGCCGCTCACATGGCACAGCACGGTGCCTGCAATGTGAATGGCCACAGCCCTGCGTGGTGTTGCTACTCCAAAATCCACATCCTCATGGAGCACTGCAATTTGGATACAGAGCCCTGTGATGGGGACGATCCCAGGCAGAGGCAGGACACTCTGATCCCACGCCTCCATGGCTGCACAGTACGAGCCAGCAGGAATTATTTACAATCTCCTTCCTGTTTTACACACATAGTGCTTCTGTTCCTATCCCTGTACTCCTCCCTCAGCATCTCCTGGCAGTCAGTACAAAAACCAGGCTGGAGAAACCTTTGACCCAAGGCAGCTTTATGTTTATTAGGGTAATTAATGACTGAGCCTGGAAGAAACCCACTCAGACTCAACAACCTTTACGTTGCTTTCTCCACATGGATGGTTTGCCCAGATTGCAGCAACCAGAAAAACCTCCCAGTGCCAACAGCCCAGGAGTTGCACTGGTGTCCTTACCCTGCCTGGTGTCCCTGCTTGCATCCTCCAAGGATGTGAGTCTCCTCTGCTTCACCCACCCACGGAGCCAGGACCTGGCTCCAACACAGCCTCCATCGACGGCCACACTTACAACAAGGCCCCAGCAGAAAGTGGCTGTGGAACAAGGAACTACAAGCCCAGTTTGCTGTTACCAGCAAAAGCCACATTTGTCATACAAACAGTCTTTCAGGGAGGTTTGTATCCTAAATGGTGGGTTTTTTGAGAAACCCACTTAGTATTCCTCTAAAATTCCAGGAGGGTGAAATCCCCCACTCCTTCACCTCATTAAGGATGAAGGAATGCCAGGTATGTGGCAGGAATCTGGGGTGAGAGGAGGAGTGGGGTATATTTTAACCAAGCTGTAGTGTGGGAACAACAACAACAAAAAGGGATCTAAAGGATCAGGATTTGAAACATATTTCCCAGTGCTGAGAGGCAACTCCAGCCAGGAGCATCGTGCTAATCCACACGCTTAACCCGAGCAGCACAAACCTTCAGTTTAAAGATGACAACTGCCCCCCCAACTCTGCCACATCCTGAAATCAGAGGTGCTTTTCCTAACAGTAGAAAGCTACATAAGGTGTTATGCAAGCAGCTTACTAATCGCTCAAACCCAGTGCTGGCAGATGGCATTTACCTTGTGACAACCCTCCTCGTGCGCGTGGTGGGATCCCAGGGGCATGTCATGGTGAGTATGTCTAAGGAAACAGTTTGGGACCTTTTAAAGGCATTTTGCCTCCAGAGCTGACAAGGTGTTAGCTTACAGCTGATCACTGGATTGATCTAAGCAGACAAACCGCTGGAGAGGCAGCTGGTGCTCGGGGTGAGAGGGGTGACAGGGGAGGCAGCCCCGGAGGTATGGGGATCCCTGTGCCCCAGGGTGCTTCTGGTCATTCCAGCAGCAACTGGAATGATTTCTGAAATGGGGTGGAGAAGCACTGTGACAGTCCCTGCGTGTCCTCAAAGCAGAGCAGGGAGACCAGACCAACAGAAATGTTCCTTACTTGGACACAGCCAGGCCAGGGTTCACACGCAGGAATGAGTGGCAGCAAGGGAGGCTGGGTTTTGTTAGTTACTGTCATTCTCCTTTGAAGAGAATCTTTAGTGGAAAGGGAAGACTGCACAGAAAGTGTTAGCACAGACCTGAACGTGCCTCCCAACGAGGCCCAAGCCTCCCATGACTGTATGGGACAGTTTTCCCACTGGGCATACAGAGCTGTGTAGGAGTGCAGAGGATACTCCAGGAAAAGGTTCAGAAACTAAGGAGGGCACCCAATGCACAGTGGCCTTCCTGCTATCCATTATCATCCACCACACTCCCAAGTTGTTCAAACATGAGGAGTCTTGGTGCTTTCCAAAGGTCTGAGAGAGAATTCACAGAATCACAGAGCTGTAAGGGTGGGAAGGGACCTCCAGAGCTCATAAAGTCCAAGCCCCTGCCAAAGCAGGGTCCCCAGGACAGGGCACACAGGTCAGTGTCCAGATGGGGCTGGAATCTCTCCAGAGAAGGAGACTCCACACCCCTTGGGCAGCCTGGCCCAGGGCTCCCTCACCTTCACCAGGAAGAAGTTCTTCCCCATGTTGGTGTGGAACTCCCTGTGCTCCAACTTGAGGCCATCGCCCCTTGTCCTGTCCCCACAGACACTGAGCAGAGGCTGGCCATGTCCCCCTGTGTCCCACCCTTCAGCTATTGATAACCATTGATCAGATCCCCTCTCAGGCTTCTTTTCTCCAGGCTGAACAGCCCCAGCTAACTCAGCCTTTCCTCACAGGGGAGATGCTCCAGGCCCTTAATCCCCTTCATAGCCCTGTGCGGGACACTCTCCAGGAGATCCCTGGCTTTTGTATACCAGGGAGCCCAGAACAGGCTACAATTCATTTGACAAAGGTTTGAGTAAAGCCACACTTTTCCCTTGCATGTTGTAACGCTCATTTGTCCAGACAGACCTGCCACAAGCTGTGCACCAAGCATCCTCCTGACCTTAACTGCCTGACCACAGCTACTGGAAGTGCAGGAACCTGGATGCTGTCACAGAATCTCACTGACAACATAAAAGATGCTCTCTCCCCATCAGCACAGCACACTGACTTCCAACAGATAAAGGGAGCTGCAGCTGCTTTCCACTTCACCTGTCCTGAAATAAATAGAAAGCTAAAAACCAAACAAACTATCTTGCCTCAAAGCAGGAATTTTAACAGCATAAAAGCTCCCAAGTCAGACCATGCATCCAGCTCAGTCTACACTCTGACAGTCCCCAATAGCAATTACCTAGGAATAAAAGCAGTATCATCCTGCAGTATGTGCTTCTTCCAGCTGGAAGCAGTGAGTGGTTTGAAGACCTTCCTCTTGGCCCAGTGTGCATTAAGCCAGACCAACCTCTTCTCTGTGATGTGACCTCCTCCCTGCCCCACCAACCCCTTCCCAGCCTTCCCATTGCCCATCCTGCTGGGGAAACCCTCTGCTAGGAGCATTCCAGGTGAGCCTTGCTGTTACAGATGCTGAGGCACAGAACGAAGGCCAGAGCAGGCAGCCACAGCTTCTTGTGAGTGAATGGACATGAAAATGGAGCCGGGTGTCCGGACTGGGGGTACAGTCCTCATATGGTGTCTGCAGCATTAATGGAAACCAAGCACACTGCTCAAGAAGAGGAAGAGAAGATCCTTAAGAATGTTAAAAAAAAAAAACAGTTAAAGAAAAAAAAACAACAAACCAAACTTGAAACTGTGGCACTTTGCCACCCTAAGGGCTAAAGCTGGGCTCGTGCGATGAACAAGGAGGTGGGGGAGGAAGTTGTTTGCCTAGCAAATATAGGAAAGCAAGCACCTGAAAAGAGGGATCAAAAGGAGCCTGAATTGAAGAACTCCTTGCAAACTGTGCTGGGGGTTTGAGCCATTTGAGTAGCTCCATTGAAGCTGATGCTCAGGGAGCAGCTCACTATCTGCAGAAAGCCGTGGGAGTGAGCGGGGGCGGGGGGGACTCAGCACAGCTGCTCTGTGCCTGACACGTCGAACCGGGATGGAAATCCCACCGTATGACTTTGGGGATAATGTTAAATCCATTACAGTATTCTCCCCTCCCCTGCTCATCCCACACAAGCTTCAAAACTTCTGGTTTATGACTGGCTGCCAGGGGATCATTGCAGGCTGTCTCTGGAGGGATAATCCTAAATTTTAAGTGACAGCTCATGGGCATCTTCTCTTTCTTCTGCAACGCTGTCTTACACAGCACATTAAGTATCTCAGAGATTAATAACTGGAGCAAAGTGTTCTAATCTTGGTGTCCTAATGGAGATTTAGCAAAGAATGGCTCGTGTTTGAAGTCACTATGGCACAGGAAACGTAAGAAGCCTTGAAGACCAAAAGCAAGGCTTGTATGCAGCTTCAGCGGAAATCTGGGACATGAAACCCATGAGCTATGTTTAGTCTCCAGGGCTTCTCACTGACGTGGTGTTTCCACTCATAGAGACCCTGCAAAAGGTGGAACCCAGCTTGAGGTCTCCTTTAGATTAAACAGACCAAGCTCACCACGTCTGTTAAACTGCAACTTGTGCTTTTGTATTTGTTGACCTGAATGAGGTGGTAACTGAATGGTTACAGGTTGCTTTGAACTTAATATGCAGAACACGGAGTGGGAACCACTTGACCATCTCTGAACTGGCAACTGCACTTGGTCAGCTTGCAGGACACCTGCCAGGGTAAACACACTACAGATTTTGAGGCTGGCCGCACAGCAGCTCGCTCAAGAGCAGCCCTGCAATCGCTTGGCAGAGCCCTCCCAGTGTCAGCTCAAGTTTCCTGCCCACAGAAATATCAGGGGGTTTTGCACTGAGCAGTTTTCTCACTGCCACAGCTCCTCCTCCTGCTCCTCACACAACCAGAAGTGGCATTAAAAAAGAGCCAAGCAGGTGCCTTTTTGTGGCCTGCTCCCCTCTCAGGGGGCACAAGGCAACGCACAGAACAAACAGTCCAAGTCCCTGCTGGGTTTGGCAAGTCCTGTGCCAATTATATCAAAAACAACCCAAGTCTGCATGGGGGTATGAGAAAACCTTGCTGGAAGTGTGGCCAGCACCTTGAGAGAGGTGATTCTGCCCCTCTGCTCTACTCTGGAATACTGTCTCCAGCTTTGGAGCCCTCAGCACAAGAAGGACATGGACCTGTTGGGGATCATCACCTCTCCTATGCAGACAGGATGAGAGGGTTGGGCTGGTTCAGCCTGGAGAAGAGAAGGCTCCAGAGGGACCCTATAGCTCCTTCCAATCCCTGAAAGGTGCCTGTAGGAAGCTGGAGCAGCACTGTTCCCAAGTGCAGGGAGCGATAGGATGAAGGGTGATGGTTTAAACTAGAAAAGGGGAGATTTAGGCTGGATATTAGGAAAAAAATCTTCAATATGAGGGTGGTGGATCACTGGCACAGGGTGCCCAGAGACGTAGTGGAGGCCCCATCCCTGGATATATCGAAGGTCAATATATCTAAGGTCAGGCTTGATGGGGCTCTGAGTGACCTGATCTAGTGAAGATGTCCCTGCTCACTGCAGGGGGTTGGACTAGATGGGCTTTAAAGGTCCCTTCCAACCAAATACATTCTAAGATTCTATGAAGTGTCACAACAGTAAAGCTCCACAAGGACTCCAACCAATGCTACTGTCACAATTACAACCTTTGTATCCTCCTGCCCTCAGCACTTTCCAGTTCCCCCAGCAAACCCCAATGCTCACACAGCACCACAGCAAATTGTATCAGGGAACTGAACTGAACTGGGTAAAATCAATCCCATTTTGCAATGTTCATGCTTTTCATGGTGCCACTCCAAGCAACTGACTGCCCACCAGCACTTCTAGAACAGTCTGTGACTGTGATCACAATGTCCAAGTTCATGAATTACTCCAGCTCCTGTGGGGATGGATAAAATAGCAAATTAACAGCTAATAATTAGGAGATTATAAAATTATGCTTCCTCGAAGCTGTTTAAGCAGCTGATCTGGCATCTCTGCACGGAATGAGACAGCTCTGCTTTGATTTAATGCACATGAACTGGTCAGTACAACTTGGCCAAACATTTCAGTGACACAGGAGCCCTTCAAGTTTTCATTCTGGAGCAGTTCTGCACACAATATTCTTACCTTTAGCAACCAGCACCAACAACTGGAACAAATTTCTGCATCTTGAGTATCTGCTCTGCCACGACAGCTAAAGATGTGTCAGCAAGGGGTCAACAGCAGTGGGGCATCACAGTCTCCTCCACGTCACAGGTAGGAGCTGAGATCATTCAAGACACTTCCTTGGTGTGACTCTGCAGTGTTTCAGCACAGCATGTTTTTTCACATTCTTACAACCCAAAGAACTGCCTTAATGTCCTGAAAATGAGCATGCCTCCAGGCAGCTAATGACAGGATCAATATTGCAAACTCTGAGTTACCTGACCACAGCAAGCTCTCTTCCTCCCCTCCCTGCCCAACAGCCCATTAGGACCATGCCAAAGGTCCACCAAGACCTGAATCCCACCCAAGAGGGACCAGCACTGAGTGACACAGGAACTGTGCAAGACAGCAGGTCTGTGACAACTATACAGTCGCTGAGGAATACTTGACTGTAGGAACCCTCATGCACAGGTGAGACCTCCATATACCACAGCAGAGTTTCCTTTTTTAAAATCACCAACCCGGGTAATACTTTATGAATCCAGAAACACATGCATCACATCCTGTGACAACAAACTCCTTGCTTCAACACCAACAAGCACCTCAGGTCCTCTGTTTTGAATCTGCCAGATGACATCTCAACTTTCTGTGTCCCTTGGGGCCAGCAAACCATCACATCACCTCCTCACCTTCCTTATACCAGTTATAGTCTGGGCACCTTCCTCATAGTCTCTCCTTTTCCAGCCTAATGCTTTACAGCTCTTGCCAACCCTATGGAACCTGCTTTGGTTTCTGTTAAGCAATTAGTATTGATTATTCTTTTGGGAAAACAATAGTGAGCTGTTCCATGCAAGACCTGGATCCCTAATCAAATTTAAGCTACATCACGTTGTGCAGCAGGACAGGGGCCTGGCTGCAAACTGACCCACCTTTTTCAGCAAGGTACAACCACACAGATCCTTATTGCTGGATCCAAATCACCGAAATGCAGAAGCTAGTGGTGAAACAGAAAGTTTGCTTTATTGCTAAAACAACTTCTGATAAAAACAAATAGTCTTGTCCTGCTCAGCCACTGCTCCTGCAAAACCACTCGAGGGCCGCACCAGATTTGGCAGCCCTTCCGGACGGTGCCTTAGGGGGGTGGTTGCGTCACCTTCCTTGGGTGTGTTTAAAAAAAGGGTAGATGAGGTGCTCAGGGATATGGTTTAGCTTAGGACAGAACGGTTGGACTTGATGATGTTCAAGGTCTTTTCCAACCTGGTGATTCTGTGAGGGTTCCGCCCTTACAGCTGGACACTGCTTTGTGTGACCGGGCCTCCAGGTTCTACCAAGACATCAGTATTTTGGACTTAATTTATGTCAGTATCTGAAATGCCATCACTTATTTGGTGGTGGTTTAGCAGAAAGTGTGTAGCAGGAAGGAAATCAAACGAGAGTAGAGGAGGGAAGGCCCAGCTCCAGCAGCACCGTGGGTCCCAAGGAACGGGCACTGCGAGGAGCGAGGGAGATGCCTGCTGGGCTGACTCGCTTGATACAAGCCTGGATCCAGCTTCTCCATCAGGCAATAAAGGCAGTATAAAACCAGTACATTTTAATTAAATAATAATAAAAAACCCATGTAAAAACATATACTCGCAAAAACCCCTGAGTCTTACTCTGGAAGTCTGTAAGATTTTTCCCCCTGGAATGCCCTTCTGTGGTGCTCCTCTGTGGTGATGAACGCTCCCGTGCTGTGCTACAGCCATGCCAGCTGCCACCCCAGCGTGGCTTGTCCTCCTTGTTCAAGTGACTGGATGAGATGCTTGGCGCTCTGTGAGCTGCCAGCAATGCCAGGCAAAGGCCTGCACTCCATGCACAGCTCCCACTGTAAACCAGTAACCCTCCTCTGCGCCGTTATCTCCACGCGAGGGCCTGTGGCAAAGGCGCTATGCTACGCCTGCTCACAGGGGGTGCTTGTGCTGGATGGCAGCGCTCTGCTAGGTGCTAATGCTTCTGTTGCCCTGGGGGCCTGCTTCGGGAGGCGAATGGGAACATAGACATTTGAAGCACTGTGTTCCTTGAGGTACTCTCCCCCTTTTTCTTCATAGTCTTTTCTGGTTATCCAGCCTTCCTCACGGGACATGTATTCCACAGCCCAATCCCTCGCCCCGTACCAGGCATCTAAGACAGGACTGGAAGCAAGGTGAACCTGGATGGCAGGAAAACAGAACAACGATGTCACTCCAACACAGGAGAGAAAAGCTCTTTTCACCCTGATTACAGAAGCATGTATGAGATGAATCGCTGAATTTCAGCAGTTTGAGCTGATTATTCAGTGCCTCTGGGGATCAGTAATGACAGGAATGGGTCTGAAGTGTGTTTCACCTTGAGATCAATTCTCCCTCAGCCAGCTTTGCTTCTACAGGTTGGGAAAGCACATGCGTGTATCACATTCACCAGCAACAGCTCTCACAGCTGGAAGCCGATGCTGGAAGAGTTGGTGGTACTACAAAACAAGTATCAGGTGCTCCAGCCAAGCTTTCAACCTGCTTGAAGTATCAGGGAGGGATACTGCAGGGTGAGAAATCACAGGATGTGAGAAAGAACTACATACATGTGCTCTTTCCACTGCTGTAGGTTCACATTTCCATGTGCACTATTCCTATTGGTGTGGCATGAACTGCATTCCTGGTGCAGCTATGGGCTTGGTAGGTACCACACAAATCCTGTCTGTGACAGCTGTGATGTGACAGATTTCTGACAGGACCACTCTATGGGCCATATTTTCATGGAAACACAGAAGCTCTTACTCAGTTACAAGCAGGGACATTAAAAGCAGGTGAAAATATGTTCATTTTCTTCCCACAAACAAGTTTCACTCTAAAACCTACCAAGCAGTACCCTTCCTAACACTACCAAGCATATTGCTGTAACCAAGTTGCTGTTGGTCACACCTGGCCCAGAGCTACCTACTGTAACTGTACAAAACAAGGGCTGGGGTGCAGGGAATCCACTTGGTCAGCGCGGGGAAACAAGCAGTCGATTCAATATGAATGGTAAAGCAAGCTTCCATTTATTATGGTAAAAGGCTCTCTTTTATACTATTGCCAAAGCATATTATAATTATTACAACTGGACTGGTTATTAGTTACAGATTACATATACATTCTCCACCCATCTTGAGGCCTGGGAACCGTGCTCCTTTCTCACCCTCAAGAACAATACAGCTTTCTCCACCTTGATACTGTGTAGCACAGGCAGGAATGCTGTCCTTCTCCGCTATCACTTGTGTCCAGATGGTGTGGGGCCTGACCTTGCTAAGTGACCTAAGAAACTACTCGATACTAAATTATACACTAAGTTATACAGGCGACTGCTTGAACAATGGCTCCATAGAACCATGGCCTTGCTCCTCGAGCCATTCCCCAACACTGGGGAATCACAAGATCATATCTGCACCCATTTTTCTCTCCCCAGTTTATAACCTGATTTTCTATTCAAGAGGACAGATTTGAGGAGACAAGGTGGTTTCAGATCAGCAAGAGAACCTCTTGCAAGTCTCCTTACACAATGCATGGCAGTGCTGGGACTTCCCAGCTGGTAACTGTGCTTGCTATCAAGAGAGTTGGAAAGGTCACAAGTTTGCAAGACACTCCCTGAGTCTCTTTTGCTGCTGTCACAGACAGTCATTACAGGTAACAAACTGAACATGTAGCTTAGTTATGATGTGAATACTGTTTTTCCCAGCAACTTCTAACAAAGGTCACTTGTTTCACATAGTCCTGATTCTGCAAAATCAATCTGCAAGTTTCCAACCAAACATCCTTGTGTGTGCACGGTCCTTTTCCAAGGCATCTACCCTATTATCCCTAGTGTCTTCAGAAAGAACACCTGTATCTTTGCTTAACCTTTGTCTTCTCAGGTCAAAAAAGCTCTTTGCAGTCTCTTGCCATAAAACACACTCCATTCCCATGCTCAAAGTACACCCACTCTGTACCCCTCCCGACCCAAATTACCACAGAACACAGCTGAACAGGCTGTTCACACAAACCTCGTGTCAATACGTGTACCTGAAAAGATGACTGGAATGGCCTCATCTCAAGGAGTTCCTTCTGGACTCTGGCTTTCAGCCCAGGGTACATTGCATTTCCACCAGTGAGAAAAACATTCTGGACAAGAACAGCTTGT
The DNA here is from genome assembly GCA_013400835.1 of Zapornia atra. NCBI lineage: Eukaryota > Metazoa > Chordata > Aves > Gruiformes > Rallidae > Zapornia > Zapornia atra. The sequence continues at coordinate 107,047 of VZTU01024378.1, read as the reverse complement.
TGCTCCTTTGAATACCTACAAGGGACAGAAAACAACCTCAGCCTTTCTCAAGGACATCTCTCCCTGTGAGGTGAACAGCTACAGGGTGACACCTTGTCTTCAGAATTCACTGTGAGAAGCTTCCTGCCCTTTCCTAGCATGAAAGCCTGTCTTCATTTTGTTCTGGAAATTCAGGGGCTGGCAAGAGAAAATCCTTAAAGCACTGTGCACTGTACCCCATAAAGCAACAACTCAGTGGAGCTGGAATCCCTACATTTCAGAAAACACTATCTTGCCTGTTCAGGAGTGGCATTTTGCTAATGCTAAGTTGTCTGGAAACAGCTGTCCAGCAAGTATGCCTATATGGTAACTTCAAATGTCACCCCTGATTTTGGCCTCACAAAACCAGAGACTGCCAGCTCAGTGTTTTGTGGGAGGGATGCTGACAGAGGGTTATGGTTTTCCTCTACAACAAACTGGACCAAGGGTGTCCAAAGTGGAGTGTGAGCAAGACAAGCCATTGGGGTGCAGGAAGAAGGTAATTTTGTACCATTAATATATAAAAATAGAAAAACAGTGTTTATTTCAGCTTTTTCTCATCCTTTTTAAATTTCTATTTTTTGTGTATGTTTTAAAATACACATAACATATTAGTTATTAGTTCAGGAGTACCTGTGCACACATATTGGAGGTGTGTGCTCAAAAATATTTTACTGATGGGATAATGGGTCAAAAATGTCTGGAGACCACTGACTTAAGACAAGCAGAGTTACAATATGGTCTTCAGAATAGGAAGACACATCCACCCTGTAATGCTCAACCCCACCAAAAAGAAATATTCAAAGATATTTTATCAAGTTACTGTTAAGTAACCAGCATTGCAAAAGCTGATACTTCAAAAACAAGCCAGTCTTGCTTTGTCAGGTGCCAAGTAGCTTTGTAAGCTCACCTCTCAAGAACATATTGCACGGTTTCTGCTATACCAGCTTGGTCTTCTCCTATCAGGGAGGGCTGGAAAACAATCTCTGGAGCCCTGATCCTTTCAGTCCCAAGGAAAAGCTGGTGGTATTCGGCCAGGTTAAACACAGGCTTCAAAAAAGGTGATTGAATAGTAGGAAATTATGTTAAAGAACAGTAATATTCTAGAACATGCAAAGTTTCCAAACAATTCAGCACCCAAAAAAACCCAACCCAGACTGTAATGCTCTCACAGAGAAAGGGCCATAGAATCCCAGACTGGTCTGGGTTGGAAGGGACCCCAAGGATCAGAGAACTCCAACCCCCTGACACAGGCAGGGCCACCAACCTCTACACAAGGTTGCCATGCTGCCAAAGGTTCCAAATGGGAACTAGCTATGGATCACATAAAAAAATAAACTTAAGCAGGACATTTTTCTCCCCTAACAACAAGGCACTGCCTGCAGAGTGAGCCAAGAGGGTATAGTCATGTTCTAAACCACCAGCTCACATTGCAAGGGCTTCTCCTCTCAATGTCCTGTTCAGATTGGTTAAGCATCTCTTCCAAGAGCAGGCAAACAATATTTGCATTTGGAGCAGTATCAGCAGACTACCTGGGCAACTGGGAGGCAGCAACCTCTGGCATGAGGTGTAGATATAGAAATCAAACCTGCACTGCAGCAGCAACAGGCTTCTCAACTTCAGGCTGTTCCTCAGCAAACAACGGTTCAAACTCATTTATACTTTCCACGTCCTCCAGTGACTGTTCACCGCCTAATGGATCCAAATCAGGGGTCTGGAAAAAGAGGTGGTAGATTAAGGTAGATGATCAGCTCAGGTTCTGGTGATGTATTTGGAAAATGCAATCCCAATTCCTTCAAATCACAACTCTCACATGCCTGAAACTCAATGTGCTGTTCTCCAGCACTTAAGAGAAAAAGCAAACTGGTAAATAAGCCAGGAGACAGGAGTTCAGGCAGACATTCACCCACAGCACAAAAATCAAACACTTTCAATTAATGTGTCCTGATGCCACCTCAGAAACTCGAGTCAACAGGCTGACTGCCAGGGTGCCCACCAGCCACGTCCCAAATATAACACACTGAAGCTTTCTAAAGTAGCTTTTTAGAATGGTTAAAGCTCAGTGCACTCCCAGCACATCCAACTACTCTGTAATTACCGTTAAATTCCCTGCCTGGCTTGTGTGGGACTGAAAAACAAACATTTGCTAGCTGCAAAGCTGCCAGACAATTTCTGACAGTGCCAAGCACCTAGCATTGGTACCCAGGATGTAACAAAAGCCCACACAGATGTGAAGGTGCTCCCAAAGCTCCTTCCTAATGAAAAGGATTGCTCAAAAATCCTACAGTACTGCACAGCTGGGGAGCAGGAGCAGGTTTGTAATGATCACCTTTATTTTTTGGTTACACTGTTACCTTTGGGATTTTGTTGATAAAGATTTGGTTTTTGTTATTTTAAGAAACATTTGTTTCCATGTCTACCTGGATGAGATAAAGCTAAACCTCTGAAGGACCTAGCTCCCATCCCCTGGAAACTCAAGCAATTGCTCAAACTGAAGCAGTGTTCATTGTTACAGCAAACAAACAGCAGGAACCAGAAGTTATCTCCAACCCTTATATGCTGTTAAATCTGTTTCTTTTTATATCTTTGGGAAAAAACCCCACAACCCAAACACACAAGTCACAGAAAGAAACAGAGAATTCAGCTGAAGACTTGGCACAAACCCTAAAAACACCTAAGGAGCTTTCAGAGTCCTTTACAGCACCACAGAGGGATGGCCTATGGGTTTGGAGATAACAGGAGGTGCTCTCACAAAGCACAGACCAAACAGAAATGTCTGAGATTACACCTGGTGAAGAGGAGCATGGGATCCAAGCTAGACATGTTGCAACCTAGGCACAAGCACTGAGCAGAACTGCAAGTAGCTGACGGTCTTTCAATTACCTTTTTCTAGAGTAATTTCTTTTGACAGAAGGCAGAAAGATCCCTTCCTGCAATGGTAAGCTCACCACCTCCCTCAATTTGGCTCACACACAGTCACTCTGATTCTCACAAGCTTTACTGCCAGGGATGGGCAAAATACAGCACCCAGAAGGTATCAGCTCATTAGTTTTGGCTACATCTCAAGTCAGACTCAGGAACTCCTCTATCTGACATCCCTTTGTGCCTTCTACCTTTTCCTGAGCAACAACTGACATAACTAAAAAAGCTCTATCTTCTGTAACCACCTTTCAAGTGACAAGTAAATGCACAAACAGCCTTAGACCATCTCTGAGAAGCAGCTGCTACGTGCTGGGCCTGCCTGTGCCTGGCAAAGCAGGTAAATAAGATTCTCATCTTCAAGAACACCCCAACAACCAAGTGTAGCAATTAATCTCTCACTGCCAAGTAAACAAAACAGAATATGCTGCTTAATCACAGCAAAACAAAAAAAATAACAAAAAGAATGTAAACTCTTAGTAATTTATCATAAAGTTCTCTGCACCAGAAAGGTGAAAAGGAAGAACAGAAAGGAAAACAAACACTGTTTTTAAGAAAAAACTTGATAGGTTCTTCTTTATCTTTAAGGCTACAGACATAAAAGGATGGTTGTTTTGGGATTATAACCACTTGAGGTTTACGTACTTAAAACTCCACATCATTTATTGTCATGCACTGAAAAAATAATAATTAAAAAACTCACTAACACACCAAGCCTGCTCATTTCATCAAAACCAATGGAAAAAACAGAGTTAGAGGTTGGTTTAAAGTATGAACAAAATCAGTCTTGTAGCTGCTGCATTTACAACCCTCTAAGCAAGATAACCTTAAGGCCAGTAGCTGGCATATGCTGCCAGGAGGAAGTACAAAGGGAGAAGGGGTACCTTCTTTCATTCCACGTCTTGAAGATGTGCAAGAATTTTTGATGGAAACTTAGTGTTTTCCATATGACTGCAGGTCTCAAACACTGTCTGGAAGCCTAGAGATTACAGTTAAAACTGTATGGAATCAAGCTATATGATTTTTCCTAGTGCACAGTACGGAAGAGCACAAGAAGGGTTACTGATTTCAGGCTTAGTGTATAAAATCAAGACTTCCAGCTTTCCTGTGCAGCTACAGGAAGTGACAAAGAGAGAAGCAGTTGCCAAATTCACAGTGAGTTGGGGTGTGCTAAAGGGAAAAGCTTAGTGTGTCAATGAAAGTCTGAAGGGGCACACTTTCAAACATAGAAACTTAATTCTCTTGGAGGTAAGAACAGGATTATTAACTTGGTGAAAACATTATACCTCTGGCTTACTGTCCACAACATCTACTTCAATGCTGACTTCTGCCTGTAGCATTTTCTGCTTTGTTTGTTCAATGGACAGACTCAATTTGTTGATGTAAGACTGAAGTTCTTCTGCAGAGTCCATGTTCAGCTCCACCAAAGCTTTGTGGAATTGATCCATTTGGCCATCTTCTAAAAGTTCCTACAGACAGACCAGAGTGAGCTGTGATGAATGACACAGGGCAATCAACTGTGCACGTACAGACACTTTGCCTCCATTGCTAGACAGTAGGACGTGCATCTTCAGCTGCATTCAAAATACTTCACAAGAGAAGTACTTGGAAGTATCCTCTGCACAATCAAACACCATCTATCTTGCAAGGCACCTTCAAAAGCTCTTGTCAGAAAACACAGGGGACACTCATAGCTTCTCTACAGCGATGCACCACTCTGATAAAGCTCTGGGAGCAGCCTGCCCCCCTCCCAAAAGAGGACACAGCAATCTTTGCCTGCCTTACCTGGACATAGAGCAGCCTGTCCAACCTCTCTTGGTCAAGCTGCAGCTTCTCCTCTCGACGACGCGCGTTGAGCTCTTGCAGTCGACGCAGCTGCTGCTGCCGCCTCTCCTGCTTCTCCTCTGATGTCAGAGTGCTCCCCAGCAGCTTGTTAGAGAAAGGCAGCTGCATCTTGTGCACGTTGCTCTCATAGTACTCTGGGGACCGCCACTTCTGCAGCTCTGAATGTTTTGAAAGCAAAATAGCTGTTTTGTCAGGCAGGGAGGATGATTTGCACGTTGCCAGCGCTCCGCGCTACCTTCAGACTTAGAAGAGAGAAGGCAGGGGTACAGCCTGGGTTTCTGCCCCACCTCTTGGCAGCTGCCCCTCTATTTAGCCACCCTCTCAGAGCACTGCCTGCCAGGCACATACTCCATGCACATGGTTCTCTGTGTTCTGATCTCCATCACACACCTAGTACTAAGAAGTGGGAAGCACACACTAACATCTGGGCTCCTTGCTTTAAAAAGGACAGGGATCTCCTGGAGAGAGTCCAAAGAAGGGCTACGAAGATGATTAGGGGCCTGGAGCATCTCCCCTATGAGGATAGGCTGAGTAAGTTGGGACTCTTCAGCCTTGAGAAGAGAAGACTAAGGGGGGACCTTATTAAAGTCTATAATTATCTTAAGCAGGGGATGCAGGGGGAATCAGCCAGCCCCTTTTTGGTGGTCTGTGGGGACAGGACAAGGGGCAATGGCTGCAAGTTGGAGCATAGGAAGTTCCGCACCAACCTGGGGAAGAACTTTTCCCCAGTGAGGGTGAGGGAGCCCTGGGACAGGCTGCCCAGGGAGGTGGTGGAGTCTCCTTCTCTGGAGATATTCAAGACCTGTCTGGACACCTATCTGAGTGATATGTCCTGGGGAGCTGCTTTGGCAGGGGGGTTGGACCCGATGATCTCTTGAGGTCCCTTCCAACCCCTACGATTCTATGATTCTATGATCTCCCCTCTTCCCAAGGAAAGGGAGAGCTTCACACATCACTAAGGACTCCATCCATAAGTGACACACCCAATAAAACATCACTCTTCAGCCACTATTTAAGATGACATTCCCCATGGAAATGTTACAATGCCTTTAATTCACAAAGAATCACAAGAAATGTCCTCTGCTATTTTGGAAACCTTTAAATGGCCATGTCAGAAAAGCAGAGAAGAAAGAGTCAGATGCAGAAATCATGCTAACCAGTTTAATGTTTCCTTGGCAGTATAAAGCAACCAATGAACTCTCTTTAAATTATTTTCCTCTGAAATAATTCCCACTTTTATTCACAGAGAAATCTGAACTAATGCAGGATATATTTTTTGAATATAATAAAACGTTTTTATCTTAAATGTTAAACTTAATGTCAGAAAGACAGCTATGAAGAAAGCAGAACAGTATTAGAAATACAGAATCGTAGGGGTTGGAAGGGACCTTGAGAGAACAAGGGGTCCAACCCAGAATATTTCTGCCAGAATCCCAGCCAGTTTGAGAGCAAGGGATATAGAGGACAAAACTAATTTGGGGTGAATGCTATGTAACAGTAAATTGCAGCTGGTTTTACCTTCTATATAGTCCTCTGCAATGTAGCTGTGCTCATGCAGTATTTCCTCCATGCGACTGAGAGTGATGGCAGCAAAATGCCCTGGGTATTTCAGCTGAAGGAGGCGCTGGAGATACACAGCTGCTTGACACCCTCCAAGATTAATACGCTTGCAGTTTTTAGCATCCAACCTGAAAACACAAGAGAGACACAACTGAGACTGGAGAAACCCATGAGTCCAGCACAGAGCAGAACTCCCACTTTCCCCAGGTGTACAGGTGAATATTCACAGATAAGTATTTCAAGACTCAGTCATCAGAGAATCGAACACATTTATCTTTCTCAGGCAACAAGCAAAACCACTGCTTTTTTTTGCAGATACCTTCTGAAAGGCTCTGCTGTGCCTTTTTAAAAACATAAATCTGTGGCTATAGCAAGGAAATGTTCTATTTCAAGAAGGTAAGTGATGGTTAGTAGAGCTAAAAGCACTTCCTTTAACATTTGGAACATTTCACAGTTGGCCCAGTGTAACCTTTGCGAATTTGAAGCATCCACCAGACATGGATAATAAAGCTTTTTCTTGCAGGGAGGATTAAAGCCAACCAACCAACTAAAAACAGAGTAGAGAAACATAGCAACAAAACCAGAATGACAGAAGCCTCAAGAACTGCAGAAATTTCACAGGGCACTTTCTCCTGTCCCAAAGCTGGTTTAAAACCTAATACATGGGTTTTTAATGCCTGTTCTTACTTGAGGCAGATATCCCCTCCTGAAAGTACAGAACTATGCAGGAATAGTAATACATACATACAAGGACAGCCCAGCTGCTTCAATTCAAAATTCAACAGACCTTAGCAACATCCGCAGACCTCCTTTTAACTCATCAGTATAAATCAAGACCTGATAAGAGCTCAGGCTGCAGGAACAGGGAATGCTACAGGAATGGGTGTATGCATCACTGAAAAGTCAATGACTGACAAAGAGGGGCTGCACCCTCCTTAAGACATCAAGAACTCACCTGCCTTCTAAGACTGGCAAAACGTGTGTACACTGATAACCTGAAGATATCACCAAGCCACTGCAGGGCCAGTTCTGCTTCCTGTTGTGGTAAAAACTGTACAAGCTGTCTACCCCATAGGACACTTTGGGCACTTGGTAACATTCAAAGAGAAGCTCTGACATCATTTGTCTTGAATACAGAGGGTTGCACACTGCTTCTGTCAAAACGACTGGATGATCAACACAACCCTGTGAGACACAAGAGAAAAGTAATAAAGGCATGGATGGCAACTCCAGGGATACTTATTCTTGGTTCTGCTTTTGAACATCAGCAAGAACACCTCCACAGCAACAATGAGAAAACACTTCATGCGCAGGCTATTGATCACATTAAAACACATGCAGTGCTTAAAGGGGTAAAAAAGAAGGCTTGCCCAGAGCAGGGCTTCTACTGTTAAACCAAACAAAGAATAAACTCCAGAGGGTGGAGGAAAACGGAAAGCATATATGATTTATTAAAAATCTAAGCTGTCGGGGCAGACAGCAGGCCTGCCAGCGGCCTACCTCTCTGCTCCCAAGATTTAGGCCCTGACAATATTCTTCTCTTCCCATGAGAAAGGAAAAGTTCCTCACGCTGAGAGGATCCTAATAATCACATTCTCAAAACACAGTGGCCTTGTTGATAGGGGTACAGGCTGCCCTAACCCAAGAAGCAGTTATGGGAAGGTGCTTGGGAGTAACAGAACATGTTAGGAACCAACCATAACAAGAGGGTCAAACCAGCAGGTGTGTGGATACTTTTAGGCATTAAAGGTAAACTAAGGATATTTTGCTACAAGATGGGTTTATCAGAACTTGTTATAATCACTAACCAATCAATATGATGTGAACAGTGTGTGGAACCAATTAGCAGTTTTTTAGCTTGCCACATTTGCAGTAATAAAGGTATAGAATCTGGGGGATTCCACCTAATAAATGGCTTCACCTAAAATTCATATGGAATTGCCTGTTGCTCTCTGCTGGTCGCTTTACTAAGCAACCAAGCTCTGCAGTGAGGAGGTGAAGTGTGAGTGAAAACTGATGGAAGTTGAGCTCAGCACCAGGTGAAGCTTCAAAGTGGTGTTGTCATACGGGCAAAAGGCTTCGCAGTGCTGAGCTCCGCCGGGTGTGTAAAACAAGCAGGCAACAGGCACTGGCAGTACGGGTGGGATACAAAGCCACTGGTGGTTTATGTCCTCCAAGCCAGGCCCTGGTTCTCAGCCACAGACTGTGAGACGCTGCGGACCAAGCCTCGCAGCCTGCCCTTGCACCCTCCTGCTTTCACCTCACCACGAAACTGTGAAGAAGAGCACAGCGGGGTTCAAACAACACCCCTGGGTCACCCAGCAGACTGACAGGGCCTGCCCCCCCGGGCCGCGAGTGCCGGCGACAGGGGGGCAACACAGCGGCCCCGGAGAGCCAGGGCGATGCTGGACCCCCCCATTCTCCCCCAGGCACAGCCCGGGCCCGGCCTGGTTTCACCGGCGGCTTCCTATCCCCGCCCGGCGGTACCTGCGAGGAGACGCCCAGGCGCTGGAAGACGTGGTCGAGGAGCAGCTCCTGCAGCTCCAGCTGGACGGGCACGTTGCGGTCGAAGGGCGAGCGGAGCAGCCAGCGCAGCGGCTCGGGGCTCCCCAGGTCGTTGCCCACCTGAGTCTCGGCGCCGGCTCCCCCGCGGGCCCCGCGGCTACGCGCAGCCAGTGACCGGAACCGCAGCAAGGGCTCAGCGGGGACAGCGGGGTCAGCGGAGGCCCAGCCCGCCCGCGTCTGGAAGGACCCGTTGTCGATCACCAGCGGAACCGGCTGCGGCGTCCGCACGGCCGCGCTCGGCTCCAGCACCGGGTCGGGAGCCCAGCGCACGTCGCGGAAGGAGAACACGCGCGCCGCCGCCGCCGCCATTTTGTGCCTTCCGCGGCTCGCTCCGGCCGGGAACGAGGGCACCAACGCTCGTTCCGGGCGGTGGCTGGCGTCCGCGGCTCCCGGCTGCGCGCAGGAGGTGGGTCTGCGCGTTCCGCCTGCCCCAGCCCAGTTTCCTTGTCGCGTAGGGCCCCCCGCGCCCTCTTCTAAGGCGAGGGTGCCTTGAAACTCCCCCCGGGGCCTGGGACCCGCGTGGAAGGTCCTGCTGCTGAGGTCCCGGTGACAGGGAGACCTGGCCCCGCCGTCCGGGGTCTCCTCTCCCTCCCGCCGTCACCAGGCCGCGGTCAAACCCTCAGCCCGGCCCTCGGGACCGCCAGCCCTGCGTCCCCAGAGTGCAGGCAGCTCACGGATTTTTCTCCCTTGATTGCCTAACGAAAGCAGCAAGGGTAAAAGTTCTCTTGACTGCAAGGTAATGGGAGCTAAAAAGAACATGCAAAGTCCATTTGGACCGTGGGGTTAAAAAGCTCATTCCCAGGGGCTGTTACTGCATAAAACGAAACAAGCAACCAGGAACATAGAACATCCAGCAGCAGCTCCCAAACTGAAAATGCAAGGAGTAAAGACATACCTGTCCTGAAACCTCCCCAGGGAGCCCACAAGCAGCCCCTCTGACCCTGGGGCTCAGGGGTTTTTCCTTGTCAAGGGGACTGTCCTAAGGTTCCTAATAGGTCTCTATGTACTTTAACAGGCTCTTCTTGCCTTCACATTCAGACATGCCAAACATCCAGGAGTAGTTCCCCAACCCAAGGAGCCAGGACTCAAAGACATAGCTGTTCTGAAACCTCCCCATGTAGCCCACAAGTAGCACCTCTGACCCTGGGGCTCAGGGCTTTCCTTGCCCAGGGAACCATCCTAACATTCCTAATAGGTCCCTATGTAATTTAACAGGCTCTATCTGCCTTCATATTACAACATACTAAACATCCAGCAGTAGCTCCCAAACCCATGGAGCCTGGACTGAAAGACATACCTGGCCTGAAACCTCCCCAGAGAGCCCACATGCAGCCCCTCTGACCGTGGGGCTCAGGGCTTTCCTAACATAGTGTATGTTTCTGATCCTTGCCTATTCCATATCATGGCTCTACCTGAATTAACATTCAGACATGCTAAAGGTGACTATAGGAAAGCTGGGGAAGAACGGTTCATGAGGCCATGTAGCAATAGGACGAGGGGTGATGGTTTTTAACTGGAAAAGGGGATATTTCAGTTGGAAATTAGGAAAAAGTTTTTCACTATGATAGACTTGGATGAGGCCCCATCCCTGGAGATACCCAAGGTCAGGCTTGATGGGGCTCTGAGCAACCTGATCTAGTGAAGATGTCCCTGATCACTGCAGGGGGCTGGACTATATGGCCTTTAAAGGTCCCTTCCAACCTAACACATTCTGTGAGTCTATGATGCTACTTTTTCATCAGTCACCCACTGCACATCTCTGCAGATTAACTCTCATTTCCCAGAAGTAACCTTGGCCACCCAGGTTCACATGGCTGCAGCCTTGGTTACCTCCCTCAAACTTGCAGGCATAAACATACCTTTAGCTATCATTTTAATACAAGCCTTAAAACTTCCTAATTTGTATTTGTCCTGTAAACACCATTTAAAGGAAGGACAATCAAATCAACTGCTTTCAGAGTTCTTATCCCGTGTTTAATCCTTCCTTCTCCCTCCCTGCACAGGACAGGGCTGTCCATTTGCTGCCTGTGCCAAGGATAACAGCAGCTTTGAGCTTAACTCAGTGATGCAGTGGGAGTGATTAAAAGGTAGGAAGCAAAGGGGAACAGGCAGGCTCTTAGCATACCCTGAAGCAAGCAATGCAGTACCCACAGGTTCCTTCAGTGAATGAGCTGGCCTTTCCTCTTCTTTTTCTCTGGTTCTCCTTGCCATTTGTAATGCTGTTGATCGTAATTATTATCTGGTTACAGCTTCTCCTTAATGAAGGTAAGTTCTGCAGTAGATCAGATACAATGCTCCTGCATCAAGGCTTTATCTGTTAGCTTCTTCTTCAAAGTGCTCTGCTAGCTATTTTTAGCCTAATGCCACTTGTCACAGAGGGAAACTAAATGGGTTTTAGGTCTGTTGGCAGCATATGGAAAAGCAAAATCAAATTATTATGCTTTCTGTTAAAAATGCTTGTAAGAGGCCAAGCTGCCACCAGCTGGTTTCCCTTGCCCTCTCCCTTTTTCTCAGGGAATTTAGTTTAAGAAAGGCAAAGCACAAGTAATTTTTGTAAGTTTCTGTTAAAAAAAAAAATCCCTCAGAAAGCAAACCTAACCCTTACACTCTGTACTTTCAAACTTAGGTGCTGTAGGTCTCACACACTTTGTTTTGGGTTGGGGGGTAGTCCCAGGTCGATTCTTTTATAAACACTGAGGCTGGTATAAAATATTTGGAGGCAGCAGGGATGCATTTCATTTATCTCTGTATTTTGCATCTATTTCCTCTCCACCAGTGATTCTTGTTTTTAACATGTCAGGAGCTTAATAACATAAGCTTTGGTTTAGGCTAATAATGGGCTTGTTGATGTACTCATGAGGACAAAGCCTTACTAGCTTGCTCTAATCCCAGAGCATAAGCAATCCTGGCTGAGGAATCGATTGTAAATGCAAACATAGTGATTCCACCTTTGCAGAACAGCTATAGGAAGGAAAATGAGAACAAAATTATACTTGAGGGAGTTTTTATTTCTCCTTGGTGCCCTCTGCTGTTACTAAATAACACGGGATGCAGCCCTATAACAGATCCCACAGGAGCAGTGGCATCCAGCTGATTCCTCCACACAGGCAGACACCAGAGGAAAAGGAGATGCTCCCCACAGCACCCCTCTCCCCATTCCCACCCTGCATGTGTGCGCACTGCCTTTTCCCCTCCCAGCTCCCACACTGCAGGCTTAGGACACAACTGAGGCTGGCAACGGCAGTGAAGCACCCTGACTCCACACCAACCCACTCTCAGAGGCTGGGAGAGGTTGGGCTGCCTGAGCAGCACAGACACGGCCTACTACCTAGGCCTGGGGAGCAGGCTACAGCAATCCGCTCTGCCTAGGTAAAGAGTAGCTGTGCCATGTACTTACCTTTGGGTTGAATAGCAGCTTTTGGAGCGGGCAGAGTAACTCTGAAATACCTTGATGAACCCTGAATAAGGTTTTTCAGGTTACACTGGACTTACCCTCACAGCTTCTGGCTCTGAGGTGACTGCTGCTAGCACCAGGCCTCCAAGGGCTCACACAAGCACTCTGGATTCTGTTTTAACAAATACTACTAAACTTCCCTGGACTAGTGTTCATAAAGTACTAGAACAGTAAGGTATTTCTTAATCCTTCTAAAATAAATAAAAGTGTTCATTTTAATATTTTCCTGACTAATTCACTCACACCCCCTTGTTCTAAGCTACTTCACAGCAGGCACAAACAGAAAACAGCATCCTTCCCCTCCTCCTTTAATACAGTTCCTGATTAAGAGCTAATTGGTTAAAATCAAGCACCTGTACAGCCCCCTTATTGCCTCTGCAATGAAATTGGCTCAGAAAGCATTTATTTCAGCTGAAAAATGTTCAGAAGAATTTTGCCTGGTTCCTAAATAGAGTAGGTAAGGTTCATTGTTAGTGAGAAACATTGAAGGTTTATGCCATTTTCTTGAATTGTTTCTAGTACAGGTACCTAGCATAGAAGAACTAATGAAACAATTCTCTGAGGAGCCTGATTCTGACTCTAAATTTGAGGGTGAGCTGACAGAAGAAGAAGACCCGATTGACACATCCAGTACAGAAACACAAGAGGAGATGCAATCCAGGGTACCTCTGGAAGAGCTGGGGCCTGATCTTGCTTATCTGAGTTCACAGCCAACAAGCCAAAAGCAAAGTCTTACTGCAACCTCAGATAGCTGGTCTGAGAGCCAGAAGATAAGACCTTCCCATGTTGAGAAGAATAATTTCTGTAACACTGTGATGGTGAGTGGCATGACCAGGCTAATCCTCTGCATATCTCCTGCTCTGTTGCTTCAGCTCTGATTTACTTGTTTTTCTTTCACTGCTGCCTGGCTCTTAGGCAGAAGAAAGGTGCAATTTGGGTTTCTCCTTGGTTAATGACTAACAAGAGATGATTTCTTGTCCCTGTTTGGAATAACCCTTGTAGACAAGGTAAAAGTAACACAAAGTTGAACAGAATAACTATCATATATGGGTACTGTATAAGAATATTGCAGGTATTTAAAATGTCCTTAAGAATTTAATTTGAAACAGCACAAATTGCTACCTATCCCTCTAAGGTAAGAGGTTTAGCTCAGTGTTCTATAGAAAGTCTCCTGGTATGTACAGCTGATGTTAGGCATTTTTAAAAGCTGCTTCGGGTTTCTTACAGTTGAGAATGTGTCTAAAAAGGTGTGTTTCACCAACCCTGTGAGAGCTGAAGCCAGGTGTCTCTTTGCCAATATGGTAGCCTCAATCCTCTTAAGCTTTACACAAATCCCAAAAGGCGTATTTGAAGCAGTGGAAAGGCTTAGTGGTATGTGTCTTCTCTCCCTTGACCACGTGCTCCTTTGCAGAAGGGTCTTGGGAGGGAAAGCTGCTCTGTGCCTGCACTGTCACTACTCAGTCCTGTCTGCTCACTCACATTGCTGAGACTTCTGAATTGCAGCAACTGAGGTACTCACCTATGCTTCATTCCACCAGCTTTGCTGGAGCAGTGACCTTTACTGGGCTGGAACAGCTATGGACTGGTATAATCTTAAATTGCTGCATGGGTCTGAGTAGCACACCCAGAAGCTGAGCTTTAGCCCAGCATCACTAATACCTCTAGTCAAAGTGTTTTGACCTTGTTCACACCACCAAAGTGGTACCTGGTCAGTGGAGCAAGCTTGCATTGCTGCTCAAAGGCTACAGATGGTTAGGGTCATGCCTGATTCTCCTAAAGCTCTTCACATGTGAATACTGATGTTAATAGAGTGGTTTGAAGGACTGGGTTTTCAACTCATCCCTTGTGGGACAGAATACTTAAACCAAAAGATATGTTGGGTGGGTGAGTGAACAGCGCTCACATCACTTTTCCAGCTGAAAATCTCCCTGAAAACACCATTGCTGTGACAATTCTTTCCTCCTTCTCTTCCCCAGCTGTTGTGCACCAAGCTTTCTTCTCTCACCTGGAACTTTGTCTGCCAGTTGCTCCGGATGTCTAATATCCTGAGGATTCGACTGCTGCCATCCTCTCTGATTACCTACATGGCTCAGCTCTCTGTGTGGCTGAGTGAAAAAGCTGGGAATATCCTGGGCTCCCTGGGGCTGAGAAGAAGAGGGCTGAAGCACCTCAGGGAGGAAATAAAGCACAACCACTAGCAGCAGTCCTGCTCAGCATCAGGGAGAGCTACTGCAACCTGGCAGAGAGAGGTCAAATTCTGAAAAGAAAACTTAATTAAAACTAAATTGACACCCACGAGTCACAACAGCCACTTTCTAATTGAATGGTGTTGCGTGGCTAGCTGTTAGACAGACAGCAGCAGCCTCTTGTCCAGCACTTGGGTGTGTATCCTGCTCCCCTCCCACCTTAGGGGATGAGTTCCTCTCTGGCAAGGACCAAACCCTACTCCTCACCAGTGATGCTCTTGGTTTACTAATCTTCAAGGCAGTGACCGTTCTTACTGGAGCTTAAATGCAATACAGCCCAGGGGTTATTGCCATACTGCAGTCTGTGCTCTTCTGATCTCGGGCTTGGGAGCTCTCAAACAAATGAAAGGAGCCTACCTCCAATTAACAAGAAGTAATTAAGCCCTTAGCAGATACTGAGCATGCATTTCCCTGCAGCTGTCTGGGTTGTGCTGACAGTCAAGGTCACAGCCCAAAGAGGCACGTGCCAACAATGGGAATTAACTAGTTGGTGGGATTTGGGGGCTGAAGGGTCTCTCCAGGTGTTTCTATGGGCAGAAGGGCTGTGTGTTTGCTCCTGGTGTTGATGCACACTTTCAACAAAGTGGTTTTTGAAGAGGACCTAAATTAGGGAGTCTCATCCCAAAGAGCCCGTTGTGGTGTGTGGCAGGGTTTGTCTCTGCTCCTGGGGGGAGAGGCTGTGTCTCCCCAGGCTCTTGCCTGGGCAGTGCTTACCCCGGCCCGTGCTCATTCTGAAGCACGCTGTGCTTATTTGCCTTTCCCACACGTCCAAATACTTGCCCGGAGCAGCGTGCTCTGCAATAAAGCTTATTTATCCGCGCCTTCCTCTCTGTGGGGCCGGTACGTGGGGGGTACGCTGCCGTTTGCCTCTGCCCGGC
>VZTU01024378.1:53269-91075 GCA_013400835.1 Zapornia atra | reverse complement strand
CTGCCCCCCGGGGCGTGCGGCTATTGTTCCAGCCACAGCCCCATCCCGGCACCTCAAAACCGCTCACCCAGCGAGGTGAGCGCTTGCTGCGAGTCACAAGGGGTTTCTTTCCCCCTATTCTCCGTGCGCTCAAAATAAGGATGGAGTCCTGCAGCCGGAGCGCCCGGGGATGCCTCTGTGAGTGAGACTCGCTCCTTCAAGCTATTGAATATGCTGGAGTCTGTTAATCTCGGCTCAATTATAAACCTTATTATCTTGAGGCGGCGGCCAAAACGCCACCACTCAAGTTAAAAACGTGCTAACCGAGGTGTAAAGTAAAGGTCTAGTAGAAAATCCCTGTTGCATTGCTCGGTGATGTTTAAAGCCTGGTGACACCTAAGTATAGGCTTCGGGTAGTTTTTAGGCTGTGTAAATACACCCGGAATAGCTTTAGTGTGGCAGGGCTGGCTGTCGCTTGCGGTGTCGCTGTAATAGCAGGGAGATGGGTGCCAGCACCAAAACCTGCTTGAGAAGCCTCCTTTGAAGGTGAGGGGTTGCTGTGGAGTTCCCCAATGCCAGGGGCTGTAGCGGTTACAGTCAGTTTTCCACTCCCTGAGCAATGGGAAACACGAAATACCTGGATGTTGAGAACAAACCTTGTGTGTGGGTCTGGCTAAAGAGGGAATGGAAAGGCCACGCTGGCTCTGCTGTGGGGCCAAGCTTCTTGCAGGCAGGTGATGATGTGCGAGCCTGACCTGGAGAACACCTGCAGATGTGGGGTCTGGCTCTGAACCCTGCAGATGTTGTGTTGTGTTCCACCTTTGTTAACATCTTACCTGAGCCTGGCTACAGTGCCTGCCCCCTGTGCCTGTTTTTCCTGAGCATTTGGGGCTCATGATGTGGATGTAGCATGACCTCTCTGCTGCTCTGTAGCTTGCAAGCACCTGAATATCCTCAGTGCATTTGGGCTTTAATTTTCTCTTTGCTGGTGCCAAAGCTGTTTTCTGGGCATCAGCGGGAGCATTTACAGCACTCATAGTCAAGCAGAGCAGGCTTGTATGTCACTGTAGAGTTCCTTTCAGTGTGGTTGTTTGCAGCTATTCAAAATAGATGCCTTTTTAAAGAATAAAAGTTTTCCTGTAGTTTTGGATTCAATGCACCTACAAAGTCTCTTGTTCCTCTGGGACAAAGCATCATTTATCATATGCACCCAGCAGTCTCCATCCCAAGGTCCTTCTGTATTTTAATGAGCGTGTGGTTTGCTGCTGCTCAAGTTTGATACCAAAACCTGGACTGAACGCCCTGGGGCACAGCATGAGGGGGCTGGTGGGCAGTGTTTGTAGTTTGACTGTATTTTCTTTTCTACTTCCTCCTGGGAGACAGGAGCCTGAAACAACAAGCCAATCTATATTGTGGATGCTTTAGGACCTTCAGCACATCACTTAATCTCTCCTCCCTTCCCACCCCCTCCCTGTCTTACTTATAAAGCATTTACTTTGCAGGCGGGTGGGGTTTGTTAAACACAAAGGCCCCACTGGGAAGCATTGTATGTAGACAGACGTAGATAGCAGTTTCTTTCTCCCCTGAGCTCAAAACTCTGGAAGAAGTTGATAAAAGACTTCAACTCAAGTGACCTAATGCATTTTGATGCATTTAAGCGATTGACACATATGAAAGCAGCATGGGTGAGGCCTTGCAGCACTCTGGGATCCCTGGCTCGACAGCAAGGTCTCTCTTGGTGACGACTGGGTGAGCTGTGGCTGTTTACATCCTTCTCCTGGAGGAGTCATGGGATGATTTCACTTGGCTGACATCTGGTTTTAGTAAAGAGGAACCAGGGTTCTTGGGTCCAGCTGCACGTAGTAAACTCATGCTGAGGATTTGGCTCGTGGTCCCAGGTGTCCCAAGAGGATGCAGCCGCAGCCCCGTAGCTCAGCTTCCATCAGGATGGGGGGTGTTGAGATGGTGTTTGTGATGCTGAAAGGAAAAACCCACAAATGTTGTTTTCCAGTCCGGAGCATTAGTTGGATGGAGAACTGTGTCATTTGGCAAAGGTTTATACATTGAAATGGGCAAGGGGCCAGCTTGCCTTAAGGAAATATATCACTCCCTGTGAGTACAGGGGAGGGTTGAAACGGGGGCCTAAGGAGGTGGTCACACCTCAGTCCTTTAAAAGACCCAACTGGCCAGAGCCCTCAGCATCCTGGTCTGGCAGCTGTTTTCTCTTTGGACCTTGTGTTAAGCAGGAGGCTGGACAAGGAGGTGACCTGAGGAGCCCTTCAGATGAGGTTGTGACAGCACGTGTAATCTGCTCCAGGGAACGGGTGCCTCCTCTGCCTGCATGGAGCAAAGGACCCGGCTCCTCTAGTCCTCCTTAGGAATCACTGTGGGACTTTCACCAGGTTCATCTGCTTTGGCTGTGTGGGAGGGAGCAGGAGGTTTCAGGTTGCATGTTCTTAGGGTTTTTTATCCCTAAAAACTTAGAGGCTACAGTGCATGACCAGAGTACAGTATATTCTAGCTTCGTATGTCTTTCAGGCTCTTGGTTCAGCAAAATGTTTGCTCAGTTGGGGATGTTACAGCCCATATGCTTCCCTTCCAAGCAGTTTAAATGCTTTCAGTTGGAGACATAAAAATGTCTTAGCTGTGACATGGTGTTTGGGCTTTCCTGCTGCAGATGTGAAATCCATATGGCAGTGAGTCTTAATTGAAACCTGCTGGAGTTACTCTCCTCCTGCAACATAGTATATGAAATATTCTTTATGCAGCTGGCTTGGAAGGATTCCCCTTAAACAGATATTCCCAATCAGTGAGTGCTGTTCCCTTCTGCAGTGATGTTCCTTTCTAAGGAACATGATTTTGAGGTGTATAAGGCACTTGGATTTTATATTCTGCCTATCAAATGTAGCCTGTATGAATTATAATTTTATGCCATGGGCTTTGGGTCAGAGTTGTTCACAGCAGCACTGCTCACTGTGTGGTCAAGTCCCTCTAAGTGTGTCCAGTAGGGAAAAGCTTCTCTGAAGTCAGAACCTGCTGCTTGAAAGGCTTGGTCTCTAAAAGGGTTTAGATTCTGATGCTTACAGGGCTTTCTGGTATTTGTTGGTGTTTGGTAAGGCCGTTAGGTCATTTTGCAGGAAAGCCTGTTGTGTGATTGAGGAGAAGTCTGGAGGAAGAAATACAAAAGCTGATGTAGCTTAAAGTGTATTCCCCAAAGTAGATTACTCCAAGAGTCTGGAATGTGTTGGTGGGAGGCATCAGTTTTAGCGAGATGTTGCTCCATGAGTGCAGGAGTCCTTCCCCTCCTAAATAATTGTTTCCATCTGCATAGCCTGTTCCACCAGCCCTGGGGCCGCCAGTGCCGGGCTCTGAGCTGTTGGCAGAATTTGGGTCCCTTGTAGAAATCGGGCCCTTTCTCCCTAAATCCTCTGCATTAGCTGTGTATGGAGGGAACTTTGCTGTTGTCACAGCGAGCCCTGCTGTGGAACCCTTTAAGCAACGTTCTGGTCTTTCCTTCATGTCCTTGGGACCCTTGAATCTTGTTAATGAATAGCACAAGCCTCTTGTTACTTCATGAGTTGTCTGAGAGTTGTTTAGTCTTCACACAACACGATATTTTTTTCCCATCTATGATAACTCTCAGTGTTTGGGGCTGGTTGAACTGAGTCCTGTGGCATATGGTGTGTGAGTTGTCCACCTGAACATACACACTCCCATCGTATGGTGGAGCC
This sequence comes from Zapornia atra, assembly GCA_013400835.1. Classification (NCBI taxonomy): domain Eukaryota; kingdom Metazoa; phylum Chordata; class Aves; order Gruiformes; family Rallidae; genus Zapornia; species Zapornia atra. The sequence goes on along the minus strand of VZTU01024378.1, from coordinate 87,365 downwards.
TGAGTGTAGGAAATGATACTGACTGCACCGTGTAGTTGAGGCCTCAGGGTTTCAGTGAACAGCCTGGCTGAGGCCCAAGCATACTTCTGGTGCCTGAATCCGTTTGTTGATTTTGTAGCACCAACATCCTCACCTCTCTGTCCTCTTTTGCCCTTTCATAGAAGGTTCCTTCTAAGATGAGGGACTTGGATAGCAGTGGAGGTTGGTACTGTCTGTATCGGGAGGGGACTGCCAGGAAGGTGGTGAGGGCAGTGGCAAGAGCCTGCTTGACCAATGGTAGGCTGATGGGTCAGCATAACAGGCAGCCTGTACAGTGATGCAGCAGTGACAGCAGGCTCCTGAGCAAGAGTTGCCATGTTATACTTCTTGGTTATCCCTGCCCTGGTCACCTAACGCAGCCTGGGAGCAGCATCACTCTAACTGTGTACTGTCACAAACACAGAGTACTCTTTGCTCAACCCTGTGCCCTTCTCCCTGAAGGGTCTCGTTTCTGTGTCAGTTGAGGTCCCATAGGTGCTGGTTTCCTGGTGGAAGGGGAAAGACAGATGTCTTTTTCTGTAATCTTCAGTTTTTGGTGAACCTTCCCTGGGTTTAGGCTGTGGTGGACATGGAATGCACACACAGAAGGGAGGTCTGCATGGTGGGGGCTCATTTGTAGCACTACTAGTTCAGGGCAGGAAGAGGACTTCGTGGGGCGGCTCTGATGTGTGTGTGTGTGAGGTGATGGTTGCAGGGAATCCACTTGGTCAGCGCGGGGAAACAAGCAGTCGATTCAATATGAATGGTAAAGCAAGCTTCCATTTATTATAGTAAACAGCACTCTTTTATACTATTGCCAAAGCATATTATAATTATTACAATTAGTACGATTGGATTGGTTATTAGTTACGGATTACATATGTGTTCTCCACCCATCTTGAGGCCTGGGAACCGTGCTCCTTTCTCACCCTCAAGAACAATACAGCTTTCTCCACCTTGATACTGTGTAGCACAGGCAGGAATGCTGTCCTTCCTCGCTATCACTTGTGTCCAGATGGTGTGGGGCCTGACCTTGCTAAGTGACCTAAGAAACTACTCGATACTAAATTATACACTAAGTTATACAGGCGACTGCTTGAACAATGGCTCCATAGAACCATGGCCTTGCTCCTCGAGCCATTCCTCAACAGATGGTTACCATTCAGGCACTGCCACCTTAAACCTCTGTCACTACTGCCACCAAATGAACAGTTGTGCTGGAGCCCTGAGCTCTGATTTCTCACTGTCTCAGTCAACACGCTGCTGGTGCTTGTACCTCCTTTTCTCCTGCTGGATCCTACTTCTGACAACCCCTAACCAAGTGACCCAGGCTGGAAATAGAGGTGCACCCTCTTGTCTTGAGGGTGCTCTTTGAGTTCTAGAGGAAAAGCAGGAGCCTGTGGCTCTTGCAAGATCCATAGCAGGTGGCCAATATATAATGGAACTGGAAGGATATCCTCTCTAGGCAGCGAATAAATACAGCTTTGCTGATGAAAGTTGTTTTTGTCGGTCAAGGTAAAGCTCAGACAATGTCAACGTTTGAAAACAGCAGGGCTGACACAGTGGAAGGAAATCCTTGCATGTCTCACAGCGGAAGGTGGCCATGAGGCTGCAGTATATACATCCCTGCAGCTGATCTGAGATACAGTTGTTTTGGTCAAATATTCCACAACCCTGGACTCGCTCCAGCTTGTGCATAAGAAGGGTAAAAGTCAATAAAGGTAAAGGCTGTGTTTGGATGCAGGGTTTCCTTTGACAAACAGGAGAGGAAGGATACCTCCTGGGAGCAGTCCTCCTAATCCTAGCCTGAATCCAAGAGTTTCAGAGTTCATTCACTTCGTGCTTCCTACACTCTCTTGGCCAGCATAAAGCAGGCGTGAAGCTGCCGGATGTTTGCAGACCAGGAAGAGTTTGGAGTGAGCATGGAGCTGCCAGGTCAGTTGGGAGAATTCAAGGCTTTATTAAATACCAACACACATCCTGGAAAAAGCTTTTTGGAGAATGGCTTTTGGCAAAGCTTATTGTAGCTGGGACGATGAGTTAGTGGGAAGAAAAGCTAACAGGGGTGGGAGAGTGGTAGATCTGTATGTAGGACCAAGGAATGGCTTCTTTAAGGCTTTTCTGGGAACTCTGCTATCAGGGTCTGGGCAGTTTTATAATGGGTTTGCATTACCTCATATTCAGTGTCAACAAAGCAGATGGCAAAGCAAAGCTGGTCTTGGTAAAGGTCAAGAAGTTGCCCCTCGGTTGCTCGCTGGGGATCTGTGGTATCATTTGACCCCATCCAAGGATGTTTTCAGACAGGAGTACTGAGTCAGTTGTCATGGTTTGTTTGGACCTCTCAGCTACAGGTGAATGTACCCCATGATCCCAACTTTATTACATGAGATAATTAGGTAAAAATCAAACAACAGCTTAGTCCTCTTTCAATGTGACTTGTTAATTCTCTAATTCATTACATCATTAATTCACTGACTCACATGCTTCTGAGGAAGCCAGTTTCCTAGCTGGTGGTGAGACCACTCCCCTTTCCTCCTCAGTCTTGTTGCAGGTGTCCCAGTACCACAGTGGGAAGCTGGGAACCTCAGCAATGCCGATGCGGATGGGTCAGCTTGAAAGCTTTTAGGGTAAGGTGACATTCTAGCACCTTCCATCGTGGTGGTTGGGTTTCTACCGTTCCTGTGGGTTGCTCTAGTTATTTCTGAAGAGTTTTGGTCTTACAGGAAGCTGCCCAACAGTTGCTTTTGCACAGCTGAGAGGACAGAGGGTCTTCTCTCCTCTTCTTTGTACCTGGTGCACATGTAGCTCTTGCTGTAGCCTGGCTGTGCTGCTCCCAGTGTAGGTCAGGCTGAGCTGTGTTGGTGTGAGCTGTGTGAGTGAGCAGGCACAGTCAAGTGATGCCTGTGTCAGGAAGTGTCCATTGCCCACATCTGCTTGCTTAGAGCAGCCTGGTTAAAGTGTACAGTCCTGACTGTCAGTTTGGTTGTAAGAGTTCATTGGGCTTACCAGAGCTGTGAGGTCACAGCTGCTCTAGTTCATCTGCTTGTGTACGTGTCTTTAGATTTGCTTGTGTGAAATCTCTGTAGCTTTCAACTTGCCTGTGAGTGTGAATTGGATTCCTGCTGCTTTAATTGGATTCAACAGTGCTTCTTCAGTGGATGATGTACGTGATGGTGTCTCTTTGCCTTGGTGGTAGCACCATGTTACTCTGAACTTGCCCAGTGTGTGTAAACTGAAGAATAAAAATCTGTCTTGCAACACGGCAGTGATACACAAGACTTGGTGTGTCTGATCTCTGTGGCCCCATGGTTACAGCCAGTAGGGTTTTACACAAAAGCAACTGGTGTGCAGGGATTTATAGGCCCTGCTCTGCTCCCTGACCAGCCTTTGAGATGATCTTGCACCACCAACCCCGCCTGCCCCATGTTCATAGAGTCTCAGAATCCCAGCCTGGTCTGGGCTGGAAGGGACCCCAAGGATCACAGAGCTCCAACCCCCCTGCCACAGGCAGGGCCACCAACCTCCAGGCCTGGAGCTACACAAGGTTGCCCAGGGCCCCATCCAACCTGGCCTTGAACACCCCCAGGGTTGGGTCTGTAGCAAGCTCTTCCATCCCTTCCTTGTCCCCTCATTCCTAGTTCATGCCTACAGTCTTCCAATCCTGGTTTTCATGAAGATACATGTAATTAAACTTTGCCATGAATAATTTGGAAAAAACAAGCCCTCTCCTAATGAGTTAACAAACTCCTGGCTGCTGTGAGCTCTGTGAGAGCTGTCAGCTGTATTGTGCAATCGGGCTCAGCATCTCAAGCAGTTTTGCTCCAGCTGTTGCATCGTTTATAGATGAAACTAGTACAAACAAGCTCTGTGTGGTGACTTCAGAGCAGGGTGCCAGCACAGCAAAAATAGTGACAGCTGGCTTTTTTTTTTTAAGCTTCTGAGCCTTTAAAGCAGCAGTCTGATTCTGTCTCTGTACTGACTGTCTTCTGGAGGACAATGCCCATAAATGTAAATTATGGGCCACTTGTAATCTCTCCACACAGGGAAGTTTGGATTCCTTCTGATGGATCTGTTAGTGCTAAGAAGATGACAAAGTGGTACAGAATAGATAAATGATGGCACTTTTGAGTACAAGCACAACAGTTGCTTATGAGCAGAATAATTGGCACTTACTAATTCCTGGCTGCTAAATGAGAACTTCTGCTACTGGGTTGTGTGGAATTGTCTTTTGGAAATAAATGGTTGAGCAACAGAGATCTGTGAAAATGATGCTCCCTTGGAAAGGAGGGTGCTGTTGTGTATCCCTGCTCTGAGGCTGGTGGATGAGCATAGCAGTACTTCATCCTCATGGAAATACCCTGTGTCCACCTGTGTAGGGACAATGTGCAGGGACCTATCCAGTAAGTATTTTCTCTGGATCATGGATTTGGAGAGTTTAGGTAAGTGGATTTAGGTTTTATTGTCATGATTCAACAAAACAAGCCTCAGTATCACGGGGGGGTTCCAGCTTAACTTCTGATGTGGTTTCAGCTAGTTTGACCCAATATAAAAACTTCTGAAGAGATTTTTAAAACTATTAGATTCTAAAATAGGCACTGGGACAGGCTGCCCAGGGGGGTGTGGAGTCTCCTTCTCTGGAGAGATTCCAGCCCCGTCTGGACACCGACCTGTGTGACCTGTCCTGGGGACCCTGCTTTGGCAGGGGGTTGGACCCCGTGGGCTCTGGAGGGCCCTTCCAACCCCTACAAACCTGTGATTCTGTGAAAATCTATCAGGAAACTCCTACAGAAGATGCTGTATTGAAAACTGTGTTTGTACTCAATGCCCACTCTGGTGGTGTTTGACTTTTAATAAGCAGTGCAGTTGTGTAGCTGTGTTACTCTTCTCCTCTTGTCTTGTCATCCCCACTAAAATTCAGTCTTATCTGAGGCCAGGTATCAGTACTTATTGTTCCACTGTCTCATAACCTTGGTAGCTCTGAACCATTTGCTTCTGCCCTGCTCGTGGGGCCGTGCCACGTGCGTGACTTCTGCTCTTTCAAGAGTGGATGCCTGGCATTCTTCAGGCAGCAACTCCTATGGGATGCCTGCACACACACTGACTCATGGTGAGTTCAGCCCATGGAGCCCATCCCGCTGCTTGTGATTATGATGCAGGAAATAAACAAGATGACAACCTAATCTATCACGCCTTTGGACTGAGAACTGGGGCAGCAGAGTAAGATAATCCATTCCTGACACTCTATTTGTAGCTCTGTTGCCCCATCCACTTCCCAGAAGGGAACAGAAAGTTCAACTAATCAAAATGAGATTTGGGAAACAGGCCGGGACATGAACTTGGGAATTTATGCTCTTATATATTCCTTTTCTGTGAAAATTAAGGAGAGCAAAGCACTCTGTGAAGGTGGCAATGGGGGCAAGATCAGCGCTCTGGCCCCATGTGAGCTGGACTGACAGGACTGGGCTGAGCTGGGATGGGATGGTGGTTACTCATGGCATCTGGAGAGGGAGCTCTGCAGATCAGAACTCATCTGCCTCTCTCCTATCACACCTTAGAAATGATGTGCAGCACATTGTCAGCTGGCTGCAGTCGTAATAGGCCCCTGTCTTTAAAGGAAGTGAACAAGCAGCTTGATGGGTGTTAATCTGGTGCCTGTCACTGCCCCAAGTGTCCAGCAAGAACGGTCCAGTCTTTGCAGGGCACGGTGCTCTGTGGACATCAGGCATGTGTTTGAATAGGGAGGTAAACAAGGTCATCCCCAGAAATCTGCTAAGGCTTCCAATTTTGTAAGGTCTGAGAATACCCAGGAGGCAGAAACAGACTCAGTTTAAATTAGTAAGTCTTGGTTTTTCATCAGAATAAGGTTAGTTGTGCATTAAGAATAGCTGCTGTGTCTTAGCGCTTCCTTCCATTGTTACAGCTCTTCCTTGAGCAGTGGAAATGTTTTGGGGGATTTAAATTACATTTTCAGTAGCAATTAAGCTTAAGCAACTTTGCAGTTGCTTATCTACATATACATACTCTCCTGAGCCATGATGTTAGTGAATGGGGTGGGCAGCTGGAGGCAGTCATGTACCCAGCCACCAGCCTGTGTCTGATGGAGATCTCTGCTCAGAGCTGCTCTCCTGCTCTACCACAGCATCACACCCAGCCAGATGCGAGGGGTTCCTCCTTTGCCCTTGGTTTTTTTTTCTTCAGTGTGAGATTAATAGGCATCTGTGTGCAGTCTCAGCTTAGGAAGCATCTGTTCTCACTGTTTGTCCACCGCCTGAAGGTCCTAATCCTCTGTTTGTTACAACTCCTGGGTGCAGGAAAGCAGATTATGTGCTCATACGTACAACTCGTTGGGCTTTATACTAAGCAAGGTCACACTGTTCATCGTGGGGTCTGAGCAAACCTAAGTGTGGGTAGAGCACTGAGGGTCAAGGGGATCATAGAATCACAGAATCGTAGGGGTTGGAAGGGACCTCAAGAGCTCATCGGGTCCAACCCCCTGCCAAAGCAGCTCCCCAGGACATATCACTCAGATAGGCGTCCAGACGGGTCTTGAATATCTCCAGAGAAGGAGACTCCACCACCTCCCTGGGCAGCCTGTCCCAGGGCTCCCTCACCCTCACTGGGGAAAAGTTCTTCCCCATGTTGGTGTGGAACTTCCTGTGCTCCAGTTTACAGCCATTGCCCCTTGTCCTGTCCCCACAGACACTGAAAAGGGGCTGGCTGATTCCCCCTGCATCCCCTGCTTAAGATAATTATAGACTTTAATTAGGTCCCCCCTTAGTCTTCTCTTCTCAAGGCTGAAGAGTCCCAACTTACTCAGCCTATCCTCATAGGGGAGATGCTCCAGGCCCCTAATCATCTTCGTAGCCCTTCTCTGGACTCTCTCCAGGAGATCCCTGTCCTTTTTAAACCAAGGAGCCCAGAACTGGACACAACACTCCAGGTGGGGCCTGACCAGGGCAGAGTAGAGGGGGAGGATCCCCTCCTTTGACCTGCTGGCTACACTCCTCCAGATGCCCCCCAGGATCCCATTGGCTCTCCTAGCCACCATGGCACACTGCTGGCTCATGGCCAACCTGTCATCTACCAGGACCCCCAGGTCCTTCTCCACTGAGCTCTTCTCCAGCAGGTCATCCCCCAGCCTGTACTGATACAAATGGTTGTTCCTTCCCAGGTGCAAGACTTTACACTTGCTTTTGTTGAACTTCAACCGGTTTCTAACTGCCCAGCTTTCCAGCCTGTTCAGGTCTTGCTGGATGGCAGCGCAGTGTTCCTGCGTGTCAGCCACTCCTCCCAGCTTTGTATCATCGGCGTACTTGCTGAGGGTGGATGCTATTCCCTCATCAAGGTCGTCAATGAAGATATTAAACAGGACTGGACCCAACACCGAGCCCTGGGGAACACCACTAGTCACAGGCCTCCAGTCAGATTCTGCTCCTCGAATCACAACCCTCTGGGCTCGTTCCGACAGCCAATTCTCAACCCACCTCACTGTCCACTCATCTATCCCATGCTTTCTCAGCTTTGCTATCAGGATGTCATGGGAGACAGTATCAAAGGCCCTGCTGAAGTCAAGGTAGATGACATCCACTGCTCTCCCTCCATCTACCCAGCCTGTTATGAGATCGTAGAAGGCTATGAGATTGGTCAAGCACGATTTCCCCTTGGTGAATCCATGCTGACTACTCCTCATGACCTTCTTCTCTTCCAATTGCTTGGAGATGGCATCCAGAACAAGCTGTTCCATTACCTTTCCTGGGACAGAGGTGAGGCTGACTGGCCTATAGTTACTAGGTTCCTCTTTCTTGCCCTTTTTAAAGACTGGAGTGATATTGGCTATCCTCCAGTCTTCAGGCACTTCTCCTGTCTTCCAAGACCTGTTGAAGATGATAGAGAGCGGCTCAGCAATCACCTCCGCCAGCTCCCTCAGCACATGTGGATGTAACCCATCAGGGCCCATGGATTTGTGTGCATTAATCCCTTTGAGCCGTTCCTGGACCTCCCCTGCCTCAACCAGAGGGAAATTCTTCGTTTCCCCAACACTCCAACTTTCATACAGGATCTGTGGGTCCCGGGGGGCCTTTGAAGTGAAGACCGAAGCAAAGGCAGCATTCAGAATCTCCACCTTCTCAGCATCCCCCGTTACCAGGATACCCTCCTCATTCAGCAAGGGACCTACATTATCCCTGATCATCCTCTTGCTATTCACGTATCTAAAAAAACCCTTTTTATTATCCTTTATGTCCCTTGCCAGCTTCATTTCCAAGAGGGCTTTAGCCTGATGCTGGGCTCTGCAGGGAGGTCAGGGGGATGATGCTGGGCTCTTGGGGAAGGCAGTGCTTTACCTCTCCACTTTGCTGGGCTGATACCCCAGCTCCCATGGGCATGCCTGAGTCTCTTCTGGTAGGATGACAAATGAGGTCTTGTCACATGAGGTAGAGTCATGAGCAGAAGAAGCATTTCGCAGGGTTCGAGTCCTGCTGTGGCTGCTTCTCGGCAGCTCTTGGGCTGAGATGCTGGTGTGAACTCTGGGCAGAGCCAGGGCAGAAGCTGGTGTGATCTCTGGGCAGAGCCAGGGCAGAAGCTGGTGTGATCTCAGGGCAGAGCCAGGGCAGAAGCTGGTGTGATCTCAGGGCAGAGCCAGAGCAGAAGCTGGTGTGATCTCAGGGCAGAGCCAGAGCAGAAGCTGGTGTGATCTCAGGGCAGAGCCAGCCGCGGTTGTGGGGCGGCTGCCGGGAGCTGGTGCCTGTTACCCAGACGTGATTGCAGCTCGGTGCTTCGCTCCAGGCCACGGCCAGGGTGCTGCCTCCCTGCCAGGCTGGGAACAAGCTGGGACTTGGATAATCTCACCGCCTGGGTGACTCCAGAAACTGTAATAATCTCTTAATCTTAATGGTTCCACGTGATGGATAGGTAACACAACTTGAGGATTTTCTTGATAGGTGATGGGGTGGAGGAGGGGATAAACTGTTTCCAGGCTGCCCTCATGTTACGTGCTCCATTAAAAATAAACCTGCTGGAGGAAAAGAGAATTGCCTGTTGGGGTTTCAGCTGCAGGTTTTTCCCCTCTACTTTGCCTTGCAGCGTCTTTCGCTTGTGTTGGAGTCTCAAGGTAACAAATTACTTTGGAGATGCTTGCAAAATGTAATGCTGCGCTAAGATTGTGGGAGGCAGCTCATGACCACTGTGCTCAATCCAGCCCAAGGATGCTGGTGCTGAGCTCTGTCAGCAGTCTTCAGAGGCAGGTCTCCCAGGCCAGCGGGGTCCCTGTGATCTTTATGTCTCCAGCCTGCATGCGTGATGCCCAGCTAACTTCCTGAACATCCAAAAGCATATTGGATGTTTTCTCCCCTCCTTTTTGGTCCTGAAAAAAACCAGTTTACTGAGCGAGCCAAGTCATGTCAGCTTGGCAGGGTGCACAGATACCTGCAGAAGTAACTCATGCACTAAAGCTGTGACGGTAACAGCACCGGGTCCGTACCAGTGAGTCATTTGAACTAATTGGCTGCTGAGAGCATTGGTATGTCTCTTTGTCTCCATATTTGAGTGAGATTCAACTCCTGTGATCCAGATGATCTCGTCCTAGTGAGCTTGGCTCATCTCTAATGACGCCAAGAAGATTGTCCTGGAGTGTGAAACATGCTGGAGAGCTCGAAACTGGAGTTGGAATATTTATCCTAATTCACTCTGTCCGAAAATGTGGGCTCAGCTGGCACTGTGTCCCAGTCCTCCACCTCTTTTCTCACAAGCTAGGGAAGAAACCTGCTAATTATCCCTCTCAGAAGCCCTGAGTAACCGAGGGCCAGACAGGAGTGAGTATCGGAAACCCTGTAGATGGTCTCAGTATCCACAGAGACCTTAAACTTGCAGCAATGCCTGTGTCCTGCTTTAGAGGAGCAATCCAAGCTGAAGGTACTATAAAAAAATCTGTTTTCATTCTGGATACTTTAAATTGGCCTCAGTTGTGCACCAAACCTGGGTGAATCACTGCTGTGTGGAAACCTGCACCAGTGGAGCTCCTAGGAGTGACTGGCAGCCTGGCTGAAGTCTGGCGGTCAGAAAGGACAAGCAGCTGGCTGGTAACGAGGAGGAAAGTAGCAGAGGGCTGAAAGAAGTGTAGTTACAGGCTGCTGTGCCCGGCTCCTTGCAGTACTGGCAGCTTCCATGTGCTCTGTGCATGGGAGAAGGAATGGCCTGAAACCCAGGCACTTGTCTCGGGGTAGGGCGCTGGGTGTGAAGCTGTTTGAAAGGCTTGGTGCTCCCTGGGGAGGGGGACCACTTCCCCAGGGCTGTACAAGCAGCATCACCTGCTGCAGAGGTTTGTGCTGCCTCCTCTCCTTGCTCTCCCCTTCCCTGTCCCAAACCCTGGCCAGTTTGTGCAGTCATGTAGGACAGCACAGGCCTGTGTCTGGTGTAGCTTTGCAACAAGCCTTGCTTGTACCTGAATAAAGCCATCAGAACTGGTTTGAGTTACCTTCTGTGCATTGGTAAGTTCGTTAGTATTGCATACATGCTGGGAGTTTTTTTGTAATATGTAGCCTTATGTCTAAGCACAGCATCATGGAATGATCAGAGTTGGCAGGAACCTCTGGAGAGCATCCAGTCCCACCCCTGCCAGGGCAGGATCCCCTCCAGCAGGCTGCACAGGGCAGCATCCAGGCAGGTTTTTAATGTCTCCAGAGATGGAGACTCCCCAACCCCTCTGGGCAGCTTGGCCCAGGGCTCTGCCACCCTCCCAGCAAAGAAGTTCCTCCTCAGGGTTAGGTGTGACTATATATATTCAAGGTTATGTCCGTTGCCTGTCCCTGGGCACCACTGAAAAAACGCTGACCCCATCCTCCTGACACCCACCCCTCAAGTGTTTATACGTATTGATACTGGTGTGTATTGGTTCAGCAGTGCTGTAAGAGCTGTGGCTCGTGGGTGGGCTTTTGTTGTACCTGGATTTCCCAAGCTGAGATTCTTCCAGACTGGCACATCCTGCAGTTTATCCCGGTTCACAGCTGATGGAGGAGAAGCTGTATGGGTAACCTGAGTTTTAATTTGATCCCTTATGAGGACCACTTGTAGTGAATAAGCCAGCTAAGAAATGTCACCCAGTGTGCATGTGAAAGATCTGCACTGTGCCTATGGAGGGTCTGTGGGGAGCAGGGGAAGCTCCAGTGCCCACTGTATACAGAAGCTTTCTGCAGCCACCTTCATTGCAGTGGTTCCTTCTCACTGTCCTCAGTGTCTGAAATTTGGGGGGAGGAATAAAAATTTGCAAGAACTTGGGGTAAGTAGGAAAGGGTGCATATGTGAAAAATCCCATGAATGTCTTTGCATGCTGAGTGTGGGGGGCTGTAAGAGTCCCAAACCAAATCGCTCTCCCTCTGCCTCCCTGGGGGGCTGAAGCAGTGCTGGGGTGGAGCTGAAGGCTGTGGGCTGGGGATGTGCCATCCTGGACAACTGATGTCCTTTGGCGTAGCGCAGAAGGAGTTAATTGGGGATCCCTCTTGGATGCAGCCAGGGCTCTGCCTGGCTTGGGACAGTGTCTGGGCTAATCCTGCCCGATGGAAGCTGCAAAGCAGGATCGTGGTGGGAGGTCAGGCAGCTTTCCTTCAGCAAGGAACCGTCTGTGTGCTTGCAGGGTGGGGTGAAGGTGGCTGGACTAAAGCAGAGCCTGGAAAAGCAGCTGTATTCCTGGGTATGGAGCAAAACTGAGATGCCTCGTGCTTTTATGAGGGCTCATCTCTGAAACAGCTGCTGCTGTGCTTAAAGCTGCTGCAGGCAAAGCAGGGTGAGCCATAGATCCACCTTACTGGGAATACTGGGAACAAGGAGCTGGATGGTTACCTGTGCTGGAGAAGCTTTGCATGTCTTCTTCAGGGAAGCTTTAAAGAAGTGACTTGTTTCGCCCTCTAACTTCAGTGTTATGAATAGTAAGTGTTGGAGGAAAGGGAAGTTACGGAAGCGCTGTGAGAGGAGACTTGGTGGAGAGAACAGCAAGGGAAAACAGAACCTGGGAGGATGGAGATGGAAATTTGGTTGCTTTAACCCTGCGCTCACTTGTGGGTTGCTGGTAGATGAGATTTTTAAGAAGGATCTGGAGCTTGCAAAATACTCTCAGTGGGTGTTACGGTTTGTGCTGCTCTTTCACCACCGATGCCTGACACCCGGCTGGGATTCACTCACTGCTCAGCTATGAGGGGAAATGCTGAATTTGCTTTTTTAACAGCTACTCAGAGGTTTTTTGCTGCCCCTACCCTGCATCCCCAGGCAGATGCTTGGTGCTGCTGTTCTTGAAGCTCTCTGACTTCAGAGAAGTATGACTCTGAGGAGCAAGTACACCGTGTGACTCCTCCTTCCCAGCGCTGCTCGTGGGAGTTACTTTTCAAGGCTCGGGTTAATGTTTAGCTCCAGCCTGGGCTTGGAATAACTCGGTGCTGCTTTCTGGTTGCTCCGAGGGCTGGACGCTGGCTGTGGGCTGTGTCCTTCAGCCCACATCCCAGGCGTGGGTGGCTCGGCCTCGGGCACCGCTGCCTTGAAGGTTGGATTTACTGCAACTTGTGCTGTGTCTGCCCGGGCGGGTGGATGTGGGGAGGGAGGAGAGGATGCTCCCAGGCACCCAGTCAGCGCCCCGTGCGTGACAAGGACCGGCTCTGCCTTATCAGCCACGAGACTTGGCAGCCACTCTGCAGCAGAGGGACTCGGATGGACTGACCACCGCTCTCCTCCCCGTATGAACATGGACAAACGTGGCACTTGTGGCTCTGGGGCCACCAGGACTGGGACCCCCAGGCCCTGGGGGGGGCTGGTGCCTGCCCGGGCAGCCAGCTGTGCCCGGCTCAGCAGCCCCAGCAGGTACGGAGCGCGGTCGCGGGGTACAGATGGACAGGGTGATGACTGCCCTTCCTCTGAAGGCAGGGCCTAGGCATAGGCGATCCCTGGGGCAGCACTGGTGGAAACAAGGTACATTTCCAGGGCTGAGGGGGCTGTAACGCTCTCTTTACAAATCTGCTTTGACTGCCTTGACCATGAAACTAAACCTATTGAAGCTCCTCTCCACCTTCTCTTTGTAGTTTGGGGTTTTTTGGGGGTATTTTTGTATTAACCCCACAGTTGGAGTGAGTGTGGTGAGCTGTGGGAGTGGGACCCAGGGGGATGCGTGTGTGGCTCGGAGGTGGGGGGGGGCTAAAATGCTGAGTGTGTGTTTCCTTGTGATTCAGGGGTAACGCTGCCCTGGCAGCTCAGGGGGTGAGGGCTCTTCAGTGATCTGTAGAACTTCAGGAGGATGAGAGCTGAGTATTTACCTGTTGCACAGAACGTGGGTCCCAAAGGGTATGGCTGAAAGTTACACTCCCTTGCTTGGCAAGCACCGTACTGTTTGCGTGCTTAGACATTAACTGACTTAAAACTTCATCTAACATGTTTGCACCAGTGCCAAGTTCCAGAGCATCTCCCTGCTGCAAGAATTGAAACCAGTTTGCTTTGTGTCAATATACTGGCAGGGATTTTCATTTTATTCCTAGCTCGTGTTTTCATGCTTCTGACTGTCATTTTTCCCAGCCTGCTTTGACCTTGTGTGTAGAAGCAAGGAAGGGAATCTTTAAAAGTTCCAGGGCAAAATTTGAGATGTACAAGCCCATAATAGGGGAAATGACACAGGAATAACATGGGAAATTACTTTAAAATTACCCATGTGTAAGAGAACTCACAGCTTGAGTATCGCAGGGTTGGTTTGATAAAAATCAAAATATTCAGTAACAACTTATGAGCTTTGCCAAACAAGTTATTCGAGTTCCAGTGTTTGTACTGGTGCCAGAACACCTCTGTGGTCAGGTCTGAAGAGGTGCTGGAGCAGGAACCCCAAGTTTGCTCACTAACTTTGACCAAAACACGCCAAGCAAGCGGCAGTTCGCATCTGTTCCTTGGGGACTCGCTGGCAGGAGAAACGTGACCAGTATGGGTAAGGGTAGCTGGGCCTCTCTGCTCAGCCTGACCTACCCCACGCCTGTTATCGTACATACACGCCGAGCATCCTGGGTTGCTAACGAATTGACGTTCATTTGTGCAGCAGTCACTCTGGCATGCTCGTCGGTTCCCAGTAAGACACCCACCAGTTTACCCAGTGGCAGTGCCTCCAAAGCACTGCCAAGAAATGGCCCCTGCAGAACCTGCTCTCCCTGCCCCGTGCTCCTCGTACCAGAGGTGCTCACAGCTGGGGTTGGTGGCAGCACTCCAGATACTGGCTATAGAGTAACTACAGATTTCAGTCGAGGGGGAGGCTTGTCATGGCCAAGCCCTTTGTCTTAGCTGTAGTAACTCTTGGCTGAGAAGTCCAAGCTAGCAGCTCATGATTGTCTTTCCGTCTTCCTGCATCCCTAAACCTCCTGTGTATGAAGCATAGCTTGATCCCAGCCTATCTCTCCACCCATCCTTACTTTGTGCTGGTCAGCAGGTTACTCCTGGGATTCTTCAGAGTCTCTTGCCAGTTCCCATACATCTGTGCAACCACTTACACTTACCCGGTTTGTACCATTGTGTAGGTACAGCTGGTAGAATGAGCTGCAACAATAAATAATGAGTTCTATCATCCTGATGCTATCCTGGGCTCTACCAGAAGAGTGGTGGGCAGGAGGGACAGGGAGGAGATTGTCCCTCTCTGCTCTGCCCTTGGGAGGCCCCAGCTGGAGTCCTGTTTCCAGAGCTGGGGCCCCAATACAAGAAAGATGTGGGACTGTTGGAGAGGGGTCAGAGGAGCCACGGAGATGCTCAGAGGGCTGGAGCAGCTCCCCTACGGAGAGAGGCTGAGGGAGCTGGGCTGGTTCAGCCTGGAGAAGAGAAGGCTGTGGGGGGACCTCATTGCAGCCTGCCAGTCCCTGAAGGGAGCAGAGAAACAGAAGGGAATCAGCTTGTTAAAGGGCAGAGACTGGCAGGACAGGGGGGATGGAGTGAAGCTGAAGGAGGGAAGGGTTAGATGAGATATTAGAGGGAAGCTCTTTGCAGAGAGAGTGGTGAGGTGCTGGAACAGGCTGCCCAGAGAGGGGGTGGGTGCCCCATCCCTGGGGGTGTTCAAGGCCAGGTCGGATGGGGCCCTGGGCAACCTTGTGTAGCTCCAGGCCTGGAGGTTGGTGGCCCTGCCTGTGGCAGGGGGTTGGAGCTCTGTGACCCTTGGGGTCCCTTCCAACCCTGACTGTTCTATGATTCACTTGAAGTTCCACATTAAAGAACTTGTGGGACAAATACTTAGTGTGTGTGAATCTGTGCTTTTGTAAAATGCCTTTGCCTTAATGAACAGTCACACACAAATAAGTTCACAGCCTGTTTATAAAGGGTTCAAACACACTGTCAGTCTGTCCTCTGACAGCCCTGTGGTCCTTCATCCCGTGAGCTGTGCAGATGTTTAACTGAAGTCACAGCAGTGCTGAAAATAAGGTAAAGATGTCTTGTTTGACGTAACAGTAGTGTGTTTTGAGGATGCTTTTAGTAACTGGAAGGTATTGACTCATGCTGGCCTTGGCAAAATCCCTGGCAGTGTGTGCTGCAGTGTGTGACAGCAAGTCACAAAAGGGCAGTGAGCCCGTGCCAGCATTTCCTGGGAGTCTTGTGCACAGGCTGAGCCTCAGGGCAGCTGGAGGGAGCCCAGGGTGGCCTCTGTGCTGAGGACATGGGCATGAACAAGTATGCGGGAGCTCCTGTCTGTAGTGGTTGGTGGGTTTTTGCATCCCCATGAGAATGGGTCGGTGGGTTTTGGCATCCCCATGCAAGTTGGTTAGTGGGTTTTGGCATCCTGGCATTGTGCTGATAGGTGGAACTTATCCATGACAAACCATGGAACTTTGTGGCTGTTGGACAGACAAAGCTGCTTGTGTATTTAGATGAAGGTGGGCTCAGTATGAAGATGGAATAGGGGTAGGAATGCCACCTTTTAATTAATGATTCTCTCGTGATCATCCGGTAGATCGGGCTTTCCAATTCACAGTCACATTAAAGATCCCAGGGTTCCTAAAGCTTCCTTTGGGCCAGGTCCCCCCCTCTCATGGCTGGATTTCCGTGTGGATGAGAGGCCTTTCCTGTTTGGCTTACTGTGCTGGCGCAGGGAAAGTGAACAACGGGCTTGTCTGCGGTGACCTTACAGCCAAACAGAAACACACGCACGGCCAGCACAGCCTGCGTCTGCTGAGGCCAAAACAAGCTCCAGCGTGGTGGCACAGACACCCAGCTAACAGACTAAACAGTGTGGCTTTGAATAGTTTTGATTTGGTTGGATCTGCATGGGCTTATCAATCCCGTGTTTGCTCTGAGTTTCGCTCTGAGACTGCTCCAGGCAGAGCTGTAATTACAGGCAACGTTGGCTACTCCTTAGCTCGCTTGTTTAGACCTTTACTAGACAGAGTGGAGACGAGTCTGCACCTAATCAAGGCCTGAGACACGGGTGTTGAGATGGAGTTTCTTTGCCCTTAAATACTTTGATAGAAGAGCTCATTGTTACCTAAGTTAGACCTGTGGTTTATTTACCTCCCAGTGCTGTGTGGAGGTAACCTCTGGAGTTCGGGTCCATCATGTGAAGCGATGGAGGTGCTGAGCTAAAGCAGCGTGTTATACATGAGCATCAGGATGTAAGTCTTTATAAGCACATCTCCTGTGAAGACAGACTGAGAGAGTTGGGCTTGGTCAGCCTGGAGAAGGGAAGGCTCTGGGGGGACCTTATAGCGGCCTTCCAGTACCTGAGGGTGCCTATAGGAAAGCTGGGGAAGAACTGTTCCCAAGGGCATGGAGCAACAGGACGAGGGGTGATGGTTTTAAACTAGAAAAGGGGAGATTTAGGTTGGATATTAGGAAAAAGTTCTTCACTCTGAGGGTGGTGGATCCCTGGCACAGGTTGCCCAGAGAGGTGGTGGAGCCCCATCCCTGGAGATATTCAAGGTCAAGCTTGATTTGGGCTCTGAGAGACCTGATCTAGTGAAGATGTCCCTGCTCACTGCAGGGTGGGACTAGATGGGCTTTAAAGTTTCCGTTCAACCCAACACATTATCTGGTTCTAAGTCTTTCATGCACGTAGCACTGGGCAGATGATCTCTGCCTTGTCTTTCTGGTGTCACTAGGGATGCCAGGACAGGAGCAGGGGGAGTGCCTTGTGGTGAGGGAAAGCTGGGTCTGGTATGAAATAGTCCAGGCATGCAGAGCGTCCTCTTTATCGCTTGCAGAACAGGCTTCTTCAAAACAACCTGAAATTACGCTGCTCCCTGAGCTGCTTGCATAATGGAAGATCCTGAGGAACTGATTGCTGTGTTACTGAAAACAAGCTGTAATCTTATTAGCAGATTGTAGTAGTGACATCTGAGCTATTCTCACTGGTGCTATAGGGACAGACCTCCAAGGGTGTCATCCCACGGGTGCAGAGTCCTTGGTGAAGAGCCTTGCGAATGTAAGAGTAGGTTAGCAGCAGTGCTGCATGGAGTACCTTGGGCTGGAGGCACCGTGGCTTCGTGTAGGGGATGTGCTTAGTGAAACAACTAGGTATATGAGCACATCCCCTGTGGCTAGGCGTATGCAAAGACGTGGCAGCCAGCTTCTAAGATTGCTTTAATTCAGTTCTCTAGGTTAGTTAAGCCAGGGAAAGTAAAGCATGGTGAGAGTATGTTGGGTAAGTCACCGTTCATCGCTGCTGCAGCACTTCAGTAATTGGTCTGTCTTTACTTTTACAGTCTGGTCCAAGGAACTTGAGCCAGCTACATGCTTTTCACTTGCTCCTAAGAGCAGCCCTCAGTATTGTTCTTTTGCTGCTTGCTGCGGAGAGGAGGAGAAAGCTGCTGCTCTGTGGTGGTTGTGCTTTTTGTACAAAATCTGGAGGATTGTAGGAGTAACAAATTGAGGCTGTAAAGATTTGCAATAAAGCTTGCTTTTGATTTAGTGGCCACAGGGCATCTTTGGATCAATTTGCTGTCTATGCTGGGAACAGAGTTCCGTGCAATTCTGCCTGACTGAATACAATAGCTGATTATGGGTATTTCATCTGGAAATCCAGTAAGTAGATTGACTCCTTTCATACAAGGTGTTGTGCTTATATGAACATTGATATCCTTGAAAGACTGATGCTTAAACTTCCAATAGTTTGAGTGACATTATCTGTTTTGTATCGATACAGCTATAGATCTGTGACTTGCTCTTTCAGCATTTCCTCTGACCTTTCAAACACCCTGTGTGCTGTTTCCAAATACCTGTATCCTGCAATGTGATTTCAAACAAGAGAACCTGTCATGCTACAAACTATTGTGGGCTGATCTCTGGGTGGTTCTTTCTCTTTGGAATTACCCAGGCAGTTCTTCACTTGGGGTTAAGCTGCTTCCTCAGGGTAGGAGCTGGGAAGGAAGGTGAACAGGAGTTTTCTTCTGCATGGACTTTGTTTCTTTGAATGTGCTGCTTTTGGGTGCTTTTTGAAACCAAATGGGTTTCAAACCTTGAACCGTTGGGATTGACCTTGAACCAAATGGGAAGCTGGTAAGATGTCCATGTGTTGTGGTGCTAACGTGGCACTTTGTGTCTTTGTCTGTCAAAATATTGTGACCAGTCGAGAGAATGGTTTTTCTTCTATTTCTTCCTTTCAGAAGAGTTTGTGTTTCGTGCTAATGCTCTGAGTTGCTTGGGTGCTGTGACTTGGGGTGCTGCTCCAAACTTGCTCTCAAGGTTAATTCAAACTCCTTCCATCTGTTTCTCCATGTGTCCCTTTGTGGTTGATATTTGGAAATGCCTTAAAAACTGGGCGCTTGTGTGTGAAAGGACAGCCTTGTATAGCTTAATTCTTCTGTTCTCCTTGCCTTTTTCTCATCTTATTAAAGGAATTCCAGTTTCTTGGCTTCCACTTGTCACCTCCTGTTCTGCCTGAAATGCTTGAGAAGAAAGTTCTTTGTTTATTCATCTGCTAGAGAGGTATTTCAGTGAGGGAGGCCTGTTGAGCAAGCAGTGAAGTAGTCTAGGCAGCTACGGATCCTTTGAGAATGATTCAAGCTGGGAACAAACAAATGCATAGCAACGGTGTTTGTTTTATTTTGATACTCAAAAGGACCAAGACCTGCATGAGTGTTTGTGATGCATTTGCCCTGTGTTGACAGTATCTAGGAACAGATGAAAAACTACTCAGGGATTTCATATTCCAGCCCAGGGCTGGTGAACCACCGACATCAGGTGTGGCGTACAGGCATGGGAGCCTTGCTCAGGCTGCCAGTGCTGCATGCAGAGAGGGTTTATGGAAGAAATAATAAGAAAATGGACCATAAAGGGCCACGCTAGCCTGCTGTTAATGTTGTTGAGTTTGGGTTAGACTGCAAGTGTTAGGGGACTCAGCTGAATGAAGCTTGAGTCCCATTGAAGAGCTCTGCTCTTATACAAGAGGAGAATGGTTGTATTGGGATGGTCAGTCTTTTGACAGAGTCATTCTTTTCTGGATGCCCTTAACTAGGTCTTTCTGCCAGTTTGCTTTGTATTGAGTTAATTTTTAAAACTTTATAATCATAAGCTTTTCGTTATGTTGGCAGTGCAACTGGGTGAACTAGATTATTCCACCTACTCTTTGTCCTGTTGCAACTGAGTGATTAACATTTTAAGCCAACAATCTACACTTCCAATCTGAACTGTTGCTATGTTTATACACTGCAGGTTGTCCTCTGTTGGCTTGGGAATGCAACGAGGGAGAACAATCTCTTAGGGGCACTGGATCTAAAATTAACCTTCTACCTGGGTAGCTGGATTTGTAAAATGTTGTGCAATGTGTTCAAGAAAAATAACATTTAGATGAGAAAAGAAAACCTTTTCTAAATCCAAAGGCCTGACCTTGCTTTGGTATTGTCCTGTGAGACAGGAGCAACAGCACTGGCGTAGGACTTGTAGGGCTGGACTTTGGATCCTGCTGTGTAGTGCTGCTGTGGGACACCAGCATCCTGTGCCTTGGTGAAACAGGGTCTGGTGCATCCATCTGTGGGGTTCTTGAAGAAAAAGGTTGGGATGGCTTTTGGGCTGCTTGTGGAAGTAGTTCAGATGTGGTTCTCCTGGCACAGGTGTATAGTGTGGCTGGTGGTGGAGCTTTTTGGTGCAGGCTGTGGAAGGAAGCAGTATAGCTGAGTGGGAGAGGGGTGCAGCGGTTTGCTGCTGTCTGGCAGAACATATCCGTGCCCCAGCACTGTGGTGTCATGATATGGACTGAGGGTGCTGGTAGATCAAAAATAGCTGCTGGCAAGGCTATGGCTTGGAACCTGGCCTGAAAGGATGTTGTGGTCCTTCTGAGGTGTGCACCAGGAATATGCCCTGGTGCTTTAGGTAATTACTGTTCTACTTGGTCATAGCATTTTGTGGGCTAAAACTTCCATTCAGGATCTGGTACTAGGTAGGTTGTGCAGGACATCTTAGTCAAGAGCCACTTCTTTGAAAGAGCTGAAGACTGTATTCCTATTGACTTAAAATTTTGTGGGTTTTTTTCCAGGCTGGCCTATGGCAGGTGTGGGGAAGGTGTCATGCCCACCTGGGACACACCAGCTGCTGCAGAGCTTGTGTGCTGGCTGCAAGCTGCTGCTTGGGTCTGGGGTAGGTTCTGCTGGATCAACAAATCTGGATATAAGCCCTGTTTTGGTTTGAATTCACGGGGATTTCTGGGATGTGGCCTACTCTACACCATGAAGGAAAGGTACAGTTCAGAGCTGCTTTGATCTGTGTAACCTGGATCCCACCGAGCATCGTGCAGTAACTCAGGGCAGGAAGCGTGGCTGTGTGCCTGCTGAGCACCTTTCATGGAGCAGTGAGGAGAGCTTGTAAGCAGTAAGCAGGCTCCTCAGCCTGTGCAGCATTGTGCTGGGGGATACTGCTCTTTACTTCAAGCTTGGCTGCCAGCATTTCTGGCATGGGTATGGCCAAAACCAAGCGCCTTGAGATAATCTAAAATCCTCCTTCTAGTTTCATGTTGCAAGTGGTAATTTCTGTTGAGTGGTGTGTAATAGACTTCTTGTGAGCCATCACAGCCAGGTATTAAGCAGTCATCTGCTTAATCAAGGTGGCTTTGTTTAATCCTCTTACAAGAAGGCTGTCAGCAAGTGTGAGAAAACAGAGAGGAGTACTAGAGATGAACAGTTAATGTGAGGGATGCCATCTACATTTTTAATTTAGTTTTAAATAAAGTTTTCACTTTTTAAGTCTTAGTGGCTAAAGATATAAGTAAAAAATTGAAAGAGGAAATTCTGATTTGGAATGGTGGCTGTAGTAGAAATGAGAGAGATGGGAGTGAACTATGAAAAGTGAAAAATGTCATTAAAAAAACCTTAGATTGACTATTTAAGTGCTTTTCCAGGCTATAAAGCGACATCTCAGCTGGAGGTCTGTTATTTAGATATCCAGGACTAGGAAGGCGGGGTGAGCAAGGTGAGGATGGGTACTAAAAAAGCAGATCACCTATTCCCTGGTCAGAGGTGGGCTGGGTGGTGTAATAGCTCCTTTTGGTCTTTCACTTTTGTGTTCCAGTAAAACAAGCAAACTCCTCCTTATGCTTGTTCTCACTGCTGTTGCTGGCTCCAGATGTTCCTGGAATGGTGATTGCTTTAGTCCTGGCCTTTAGAAGAGAAGGGCTGCCTATGCACGTTAGAAAAAGGCACGAGCATAATTTGCCTGCAGATTTGTAACTGTAAGTACAGAATATCCCACAACATAGGCCTCCTGGTTGGTTGATCTTCAAATTTCATCTTTTATGACTTGAAATGCTTCCTATAACAGAAACAAGTTAATGCCAGGAGTGCTAATAATGGTTTTTCTGGAATGAAAATAACTAAAACTTTCCAGATAATTTGCCATCTCTAACTTTAAGTCCTTCCAGAGGTGGGAGGTTAAATTGCTTTTGATGGGTGTTTTGTTGTCATGGTTTTCAAGGCAAAGGAATCAATTGGGGGATGGGTTGGGTTGGGGTTGGGCTTTTTTGTGCTGAGACTAGAAGGCAATTCCAATCTGTGGCAGTGCTGGCTTTGGACAGGTGTTCTTCAGACCAAAGTCAGCGTGGTGTTTGGTCTCTGTAATTTTGTCTTCATAAGTGGAACCATTGAGGTGTTTTCACAGGTAGGTTCCACTTATCCCTTCGTTTTAGGCTTTGAAAAAGATACACAGCAGGGTTTGAATGACTTGCAGCTCTTTGAAGTGAATTGAAATCCGTTTTAGGAGAGGCTTTATTTAATGAACTGAGGAGAACCTCCCATCTTTCTGCAGCAGGGTTGAAAGCTGGATGAGGCCAGCCAGTTCATTGGCCTCCCATGAATTAATCTACCGTGTGGTAAGAAAATTCTGTATGTTTGGGTTTCCCAGGATGCTTGTGCAGTTTGATGGCTGAGAAGTCTGGTCTGGGCAGGAAAAAAGGGCCTCACACATCCCAGTTGTTTATTGTATGAGCCGAAGAGCGGGAAGTGGAGCTCAGCTGGTTTTTGCATATGGAGGACAGGCCTCCTGGGTTCAGTCTGCGGTGGCTGGGGCTTGTCAAGCTCCAAGTGTGTGCAGGATACTCCCAACACATGCTCACCACATTTGTAACACCTTGGTTGTCTGTGAATGTAGAGGGCATCTGTGTGTGTTTGCTGGGAGTCTTGGAAGCAAATGTGGGAGCAGTTGGGGGTGTCTCCGAGGTTGCTGGAAGGACAGCGTTGGAAAAGCTGGGCTGATACTGGGTCCTCTCACGTGTTTAGACGGCAGTTTTTCCCTTACTCTGTGGGATTTAATCCCAACCTTGTCTGTTACTGCTAAACACTAAAGGAAGTCCAGCACTTACCTCTGTTTGGCTTTTATTGTAGTCATTAATCAATGAAGTCCACTGCATTGTGAGTGCCTGTCTGAATGCCCGCAGCTTAATCTCTCTCTCCTTATCTCTTCCTTTCTCAGTACCAGAAATTGCCCTTGCAAAATGAGCCAGCTTCCTCCGAAGAATCCCTTGGCATCCCCAGTGTCAGAGGGCCCAAATTCCAGGGTAGAGTCTGTGGACAACTTGTCAATGGACAGTTTTTGGCTGGAAGTAGAGAACATTAAACAGAGCGCTGAAGCTGAGCAAGAGGAATGCAGCATTGCAGATGTCAAAACACAAGAGGGTAGGTTGCCAAAAATGTTGGGAGCGAGGGGAGGAAGATAAACAACTTAGAAAATTTTCTTATGCACCTGAATGATTTAGAAACATGATTGAATATGGCTGGAATTTAGCATTCAAACCTTCTTTTTTTTTTTTTTTTTTTTTCTTTTTTNCCTGGCCTGGCTTCAGCTTCTGACACTAAGCTGAATCCGAAGGCCAGCATCTCTGGCTCAGTCAGGAGTGAGTACATTGAAGGCTCCTGATCTTTCCAGACAGCCCCAGCTGAGTGTGGGGCTCTTGCTCCCTGCAGGTGGCTGCACACTAAGCGTGTGGTAGCTGATGATGTGTGAGAAGGCTTCTTTGTGTACGTGGTCCTGAAGCTTCACCATAGAGGCTTTTGAGAGCTGCTTACGTGGGAGGCTTTTCTCTCTGATCCTCTGTTCAAGAAATCGTAACAAAGGTCCAGAATGACTTGAGTCCATCCCCACAAGGTGTTTCTTACATGCTTCCTTTATTTTCCCCTCTTTCTTTTGAAGACCGCTTCATGTGTAAGGGGTGTTTCTCATGGGCTTTCCATTGTGCTTGGGCATAACTGGAACCTGGACTGATTGCCTTTTGACATAGGAGGTACAACTTCCTGGGGTGTGGAGGGGTGAGAAACCTCTCTAAGCTCCCAGAGATCCTGCAGACCAGGGTCACACGTTTTCCAGGTTCATCTTGCAGAATGGGATTTAGTTGGCTGTACATCCTCTTGAGTGGTTGGATTTGCAGCCTCCAACTGTTGTGCTGGCCTGATCTTGACCAGGATCTGGGTATGCGGTGGGGAAATGTTGGAGAGAAAGTCCCAGTGTGCTGCTGTGCTTGGGAAGGGTAAAGAGCTATCCTGGGTGCATAGAGGAGCTCTGGAGAGCGGGATGGGAAGATCATCATCCATGTCTGCCATAGTAGGCAAGACACAGTGAATGTTCAGGTCTGCTGTCAGCGTCACTGCATAAAGGATGTAAGTCTGCTTTTTAGAACTGGAGGAGATGCAAAAGTGACTCAGATAATGAGTGTGCCAGGAAGGAGACGCTGGGAAAGAGGCCATGCCATGAGATGAAAGGCTGTCTGGGGTATCCCAAACACTGATATGCTAGAGGCAATTCGATTGCTGTGTGTAAGCAGGGACACAAGAAAAGGTGTCTTTTAATGCTGTATATTAATTAACATTAATATAAGCAGGCAAGAAGCTGACTGCTTAATTGGCCACTGAAACCAGACGGACTTGAAATAAGGCTCTGAGTAGCGAAGCCTTCCTAGCAGGCTGGGGAAGGAGGTGCGGCACGCTCACATCCCAGTGCCTTCTGCAAACAAGCTCAGCCAAAGAAGTGTTGGGCTGGGAGCATAAGTAGTGAGGGGAAACCTCAGATGGCGTGGGTGCAGGAAACTGGGCTTGGCTGATGCCTTTGGGCTTTCATGCCAGTGAGATTGGAGCATCGTGGGGTGACAGTGCCACATGGAAGATTTGGGGCTCCCTGGAGCCCAAAGGCACCACACTGCTTTGCATAAAGCCCAAGACAGCGTGCTCAACCTGACAGATAGCTGATGGTAATGGCAGTATGGGTTAGGGTTAATCGCAGCTGATGGTGATAGCGTGTGGAGGCTACGTGTCGGTAAGGCGTTACAAAAACGCTGACCCAGTTGGAGAGCACTGCTCTCCTGTGCCAGCCCCACGTAAGGGCTGGTGTAATGGGAAGTGGCCTGTGACCCAGTGTTGGTGGGAGGCCAGCATGTATCTGTGCAGAACTGGGTCAGCAGAAAGGCACTGGTGATGATACTCGTGGCCTTGCTAACACTTGACAGGGGCAGATAGTAGTGTGAGCAGCAGTGTCCTTTCCTTGCTATCTGCTGTTCCAGTTCTCTCCAAGGTCTGAGTGTACACAAGACTGATAACATACGCGCTCCAGGCAGTAGTGCCACTAAAATACCTCCTGGCATCCTTACAGCATGTAATCATGTCTGAGAAGTGTCTGTGAAGAGTGGTGGTTCTCCACCTTCAAAAACCTCTATAGGAATATGTAGTTTATATATTAAACTGAATGCACTTAATGTTTAGTCTGAAATGGTAGGCCACTTAGCTTTTGGTAGGCCGCTTAGCTGTCCTTTAGCTTTTTTGAAACTAAATGCTTTATTATGAGTGCTATTCTGGCTAACTCATGGTTCAAGTGAGTTTTTTGAGCTTTCTTTAGTTTTGCAAGTTTAATCCTCATTGTGCCCCCCTGAAATGCTGCGTGCCTGGAACACACAAGACACATCTTAGGAGCTCTCAGGGCTTAATCCTGCAGCTCCACTTCCATGCATCTCTGGGTGCTGACCTGGCGCTCTCTGATTTTTCCCCTTTTCCCCATAAATAACTTATTTTGCTCGTTTCCTTTTGTGTTACTGGCAAACATAGCTGGGCCAAAAATACTAACTAGAGGAATGAAAACCTGGTGCTTTGGCAGGAGATGGGGCAGTAGGCTCATGCGGATGTCCAACTCAGGGCCTACCACTCAGTACTGTGTATTAGATTAGTTTCCTGTTATGACTGGAACTGGATATTTTCAAAATTTGCAAGCAATACACTTAATTTCCTTTAGTTCCCAAAGACAAAATAAGCCAGAAGTCTCTTGCATGCTGTGCTGCTGTGAAACCGTGGGTGTGGGACAGACATGTACAGTGAGGAGCTGTGAACAGGACCATGAGTAGCCAAGTGAGTAGTACCAGGGGAATGCCCTTATCTGTTAGCTTCTGTAGGACCAGATGGGGGACCATCAAAATGTATGGCCCCATAGGAAAGCTAGCCACTCTTCTTAAGGGAAATGTTTGACTTCGGCCCCAGCCCGATGTACCATGGTGTGATGCTGAAAAAGGTTCTGTTCCATTACAGCAGCTGAGAACGCAAAGAGCTCACTCTGATGGCTAGGGAGAGTTTTAATGGAGTCACAAGATGTTTTTCCAAGTTGCTTGAACACAGAAGTTTCCCCAGAGAAATGAAACTGTTGAATCTCTCAAGAAGAGCTGCCTGGTTATTTTATTATTGATGTGGCAATAGTAAAACTTTGAGCAGCTCTGACAACCGAGGAGCCTGCATAGGAAAGGAAGAGTGGGATTCAGGGTCAGATCAGATGTTAGGGAAAAGTTCTTCACTGAAAGAGTTGTCAGGGCCTGGAACAGGCTGCCCAGGGAGGGGGCTGAGTCACTGACCCTGGATGTGTTTAAAAAAAGGGTAGATCAGGTACTTAGGTATATGGTTTAGCACAGGACAGGAATGGTTGGACTTGATCTTAAAGGTCTTTTCCAACTGTGTGACTCTGTGAATGAACTGTTCTGTGTCAGTTCAGTTGTGATTTTCCTTTTTCCCAGTATAAGCTTTGGCAGAGCTGTGCTGGAGCTGCCCGCAGTGAATGGTGCATAGAACTGGATAGATAAAGGCTTTGTGGTGTTCACTATATTAAATTTGAAGCCACCTGCAAAAATTGCTTCTTTTATCCTTGGATTTCAAGTGGCTGCTTTGCTCAGGGCACTTTCTTACTTGCACAAAGGGTGCGTCCCATACGGGAAAAATGGTCTCCTGTGTTTGAAGTGCAGCTTCTGATGTGTGGGAGAATGAAGTGGAATTGAGCTTTTTTGAGTAATGCTGCTGTGCTGTCTCCAGGCTTCTCATACTTCCTTCAGGACCTGGAATGGTCTTTAATTTTAGTGATGCTTTGTGTAGGCACAGAAATGAAGTGACTCCAGAGTCAGGATAACGTTTGGGCTTTTACTGAATGGCTGTAGGGATACTGATCCACTTCAAAAGGTGAAGAATAGGGATGGTGCATACAAATAATCCTGCAAGTGTGTTAAAGAAAATGTGCTTGAATCTACCAGGCCAGTGGCTGGGTATACAGGAAAAAGAAAGAAGAGAAGGTGTTGATACATAAGCGTGCGTTAAGATAAATAAAAATTGAAAGAAATGGGCAAATAACAGAGTACAAAAGCCAGATGTACAGTGTTGAATGCTGTGGCTTCCCCACAGACCTGCTGTCCCTTCTCAGAGGTGCCGGAGGATGGGGTGTGCTGCGGAGGGAGGCAGTGCCAGGCATTCCAAGCTGGCTGCGCTGCTGCCAGGCTTCCCCTGGGCACAGGCTGCCCGTGCCAAGGCAGATTTCAGCCAGCATGTCTGACTTTCCTCCCGTGTCCTGTGAAACCCCGTGCTGGGTTCAGTTCCTGTTGCAGTCCTTTTGCCAAAGACCACGCAGAGTCCTTCTCATGCCCACTTTCTGCCCAGCTTTGGAGGAAGCCCAGGTTCCTGGCAGTACCCATGCCTCCATAGTTTCTTCTCTCTTTCCTCACCTAGGGTGAGGAGAAGGGTGTATATGGGCCGTTGTAGCTGCCTAAAGTGCCACGTCTCCTCCGATTTCACCCCAACAACCAGCTGGGTACCTGGGAATAGTGTTTGGAGCACTGGTGTTATCCTTTCTCTTCTCACTCCTCTCATCCCTTGCCTCACAGAGGGAGAAGCTGAAGCTGAGTGGCTCCAGGACGCAGGTCTGTCTGACCTCCTTGGGGACCGTGCCTCGGAAAACGACAACATCGTGCTGCTGTCCACCCTGACCAAGACCCAGGCTGCTGCGGTGCAGCGGCGCCTGGATACCTACTCCCGCTCTCGGAGGAGGAAGAACAAGCATCCTGTGCGGGATGTGCGAGACATTTTTGGGGTGGTCAGCTCTGAGGTACGTTGAATCAGTGGGGTCTCCTTTTATGTTACAGTAGCTGCCTTGGCTTTCTGGGTCTAGGGCTGCTTTCATTTCCAAGTAGATGACTTCATCTTTTGAGCTGAAGTGAAGCTGAGATTTCTACAATCTCCCATCCAGGTTGCAGCATTAAGAAGCTGCTATGAAACCTGCAGATCCATAAGACTGCTGCAAGACTTCCGTGCAGTGCTTACAGCTCTGCAGCCTCATGGAGCACTGATGTCCTTTGGAGCCCTCTTGTGTTTCCTTTGTTGCAGTGACACACTAAATCATTAGTAACAAAAAAACCCCAAACTTTCTAAGTTCAGCTCTGATGAGCTGATCCTGTGTGGGTTTGGGTTCTGTGGGGTTCTGTTTGTTTTTCCCCTGACAAAAGGAGGTTGTTTTATAATACCTTCTGTTCTGTGTAGGTAAACATGTTCTGGGTTCTTTTTCAGGAGACAGCAGCAGAGAAAAAAGACTCCAGCCCAGATCAGTTGTGGCACAATCTACGGACCTCAAATGTACAGAGAAGTAAGAAGGAAGCTTTAAAAAGTAGAGTAGGATTGGAAGGGGAGTAGGTTCTGAAGTAAGGCTGGAACTGAAAGGGGTCTTATACTAATCTGGGCTCTGAGATGTTGGCCTTGTTTGTGGTGGGTTGGGGGTGTTTTGTTCGTTTGCTTTTGGTTGTGGTGGTGGGTTCTTTGGGGCTTTTTTTGATACATGGTTCTCCATAATTGTGGGTTTAGTAAATTTTTTCCAGGCTGTAGTGTTGTTAGGAGCTGCTGCTCAAACTGATAACTGGAAGTCTGCAAGGAACCAGTTGGAAAATGCAGAGGTGATACAGTGAAACCTTATGAATGCCATGTGTGGTTGTGTAAAGAGAAGTCAGCCATCAGTGTGTTGTTTAATTTAAGGCCATACTCATGCCTTACCAGTGATGTGGTGATCATAGCTGTAATGTTGTGGCTCTAAGCTACTGATCCATCTCAGGGCTGTGCTATGGGCTCTTTCCAAATATTAATATAACTTTCATTAAAAAGTCCCGGTCCCCAAATCAGCTTCAAACACCCCTCTTAACAACCTTGTTTTCTAACCTTCATCCTTTTGGCTTTCTGAAATTCAAGACCTTTTTTTCCTCTGCAGCAGAACCCCAGGATTACTCCTGCACAGTTCGAAACCCTGGGAAAGAGGAGGTGTTCAACACGGATATTGCCTACTCGGAGCAAGCAGCTGTCCTGCTCAAGGGATCGTTCCGCTCTGAACCTAGGAGGTTAAAGGATGGAAACACCCTAACTGTAAGCACGGCAGGGATTTTCCCTATTGGAATGTATTAGCTCCTCTCTTGCCTAGAGGGATGCAGGACATTGGGTTCAGCTGTATGATCAGTCTTTGGAAATGCACTCTGTGGGTAGTGTTGGAGCAGCAGAGTTCTATCAGGTAAGTATTTGGCAGTGTTGGGCAGGATAACTTGTCTAGTGGGGAACCAAAAGAAGCAGTGCTTGTGTGAAACTACCTGGTTTGGTTGTGATCTGGGTCATTTCCACTGAAAAAGAGAGAAGAATAACTGGACTTTCTTGTAACACTTAACAGTTTTCTTCCTCACAAATGTACTGGACTGCTTCCCAAATTTTAGTAGATTAGGGTGTGTATGGGGCTGTCTTTAATTTAGATAATTTAGGATCTCAAATACAGTTAAAGAGCGATGCTGAAAAGGCAAAATATTTACTCAGCTGTGGGCTGAGTAGAAGGAAGTGTTTACCTTGCAGTGAGAAGTGTCTGTGGTGTTATTTGCCTACGGCTCTATAGCTGCTTCATTTACCTGGTGAAAAGCATGAACACCTTCACCATCCTGTGCTGTGTCTGACTGAAAGGTCATTTTAAAGGCTGAATGAACTGGGGCCTTGAGAAAAGACGACTAAGAGGGGATCTGATCAGTGTTTATCAATATCTGAAGGGTGGGACACAGGGGGACGTGGCCAGCCTCTTCTCAGTGTCTGTGGGGACAGGACAAGGGGCCATGGCCTCAAGTTGGAGCACAGGGAGTTCCTCCCCAATCTGGGGAAGAACTTCTTCCCAGTGAGGGTGAGGGAGCCCTGGGAGAGGCTGCCCAGGGGGTGTGGAGTCTCCTTCTCTGGAGAGATTCCAGCCCCATCTGGACACCGACCTGTGTGACCTGTCCTGGGGACCTTGCTTTGGCAGGGGGTTGGATCTCTTGAGGTCACTTTCATCCCCTATGAATCTGTGAATCTCGGTGAATGTGTGAAGAATAGTTTGAGGCATTTGCCTGGTGTTGAAAACAAGAGAACAGTTAGATGCCTGGTTGTGTCAAGGAATAGTAAAAATGCTGCAAAACTCACTACCAGTGGGCTGGGTAATGACACTGGCACTGAACCTTGTGCTTGTCTGTGTTTTCCCTTAGAAATTTAAGATCTCCAAAGGCAGACTCGGGGTGACCAGGATTGGAGATCTGTCTGCTCAGGACATGAAGAAGATCCCCACGCTGGCCCTTATTGAGCTCACGGCGCTCTGTGATATCCTGGGCTTTGAGCTGAAGAGAAACAAGGCAGCCAAGCTGAAAACAACAGGTTGGCTTATTTCACCTTGATTTTATTATTTTGGGGGGAGGGGGGCATGGTGTGTGTGTGCATGTTTAAACTGATCTTATTGTGGGTTTGTGTTTGAAGTCTTAGAACAGAGAGGGTCTTCGATAAGAAACCTTGTGGCAGGTATTTTTCCTGGATCATAACATTGAGACCCTGCACTGCATTTACACCTGACTGTGAAACCCCTTGGCCTGTTGCTGTTCCTCTCGTTTTCCCAGTACCTGCAATCTGTGCTCTCTTAATCTGCAGTGGTGGATGTATGCCTGGCTCCTTTGTTAGTGGAGATACAGACTTCTGTTGTTTCTGTTGTAGAGAAAAGGCTCTTTGGAGTGCCACTCAACACCCTGCTGGAAAACGACCAAAAGCTGCTCCCCAACACCAAGGTCCCTCTCTTGCTCCAGGCAGTAAGTTCTTCTGGGTTCATTTGTACCTCTGATCCTCAGAATCAGGAAACCCATGATAATGAAGGGCTGACTTCTCCTCTCTGCCTAAGAGCTTTCTTTTTTCCCTTTTAATAGCTGTTGTCCTGCTTGGAAAAGAGAGGACTTGACACAGAGGGCATTTTGAGAGTTTCTGGATCCCAGACCAGAATCAAGGTATGAGATCTTCAGCAGTATTTGCAAGTACAGGAGGTGATCAGGGAGCATTTTGCTGAAGCAAGTATCTAAATAACTGGAAATGGGTCCTCACCCTTCCCAGTACAACTAGAAGTACCCATAGCCGGGAAGTCTGGGATTGTCTGCTGCGAGAGTCTCTTCTCTCTTTTGCCTTGATGGGTTGCCTTCCTAGTGCTCAGTTATGGAATTTCCCTTGTATTTGCATATTAAAGCATGTAATGCATTCCATTTCTTTTGTAGAGTCTGGAGCAGAAGCTGGAAAGGGATTTCTACACTGGGCTCTTCCGCTGGGATGAAGTGCACCAGAACGATGTGTCTGGGCTGCTGAAGCGATTCATCAGAGAGCTGCCGGCCCCGCTGCTGACAGCAGAGTACCTCCCCGCCTTTGCTGCAGTACAAAGTGAGTCCCTGCTTTGGCTCTCCTGTTTGTGCTTCTCTTGCCAAGCTCTGCTGGCTTTGGGCTCCCCTGTCAGGGGTCTGGGGAGCCCGTGGGTTGGATGGGGATGCAGAGCGTGGTACAAACTGCAGCCCAGCTCAGTGTGCTGGTTGCTATGTGTGCTATCATGTGTCAGCCTGAGTTATAGTCCCTGGTGCTTGGTTGCATATAGCTTTGTGTAGGAACACTGTCCTGGGTTCTTAAATGCTGTTGTGATGTTTGAGGTTGCAAGGTGGCTGCTGTGAATTAGGGCAACTTGGTCCATGATGCCATGCAGGGTGAGCTGTGGCAGCTGGCTGGGGTGCCAGTCTTGGCTTGTCTTCAGGTCATGCAGTGTTCTGCAGGTGCTTTATCTTGAGATTTGTGCCTCAGTAGGTGGCTTGAATTCTGTAAGCTGTTTAAGTGCATGACTTTTTTTAATACAAGAAATGAGAAATAACGGGGTCTTCTGATGCCCTTCAGAGGCATCAGACTTGCTGGTACACTGTGTACTCTGAAACAAGTCAGCCAGTCTTCTAAAACACAGGTAGTTTGCTTCATGAGCTTGATTTACTTCTGTAAAATGAGATCTCAAGTCCTCTCTGACAAGCACTGCCTCATTCCTTGGGGGATTCCCATGCTCGGAAAGAACCGTGTCAGGAGCCTGAATCCTTTGTCCTGTTGGTGCTGTCCCTCTCCAGATATTCCAGACCTGAAGCAAAGATTGCAAGCTCTAAATCTCCTCATCCTGATTCTGCCAGAGCCCAACAGAAGCACTTTGAAGGTAACTACCTGTTCCGGATTTAACGGGAAAAGCACTGAGATGAGATCACTCAGTGCAGGGTTTATTCAGGGAACATGATCAGCTTTGGTTCATAACACACATCGTGCTGTTTGGTTTTGGTTTATTGACTCAGGAATGGAAATCCATGAGGGAGGGAGCAGGCAAAGCTCAAGGCTGCCTGTGAACGTAAGGTGTAAGCACAGCCCACCTTTTGGGAGCAAACCTAAGGGCAAGAGGAAGCCCTGTGCTCTTGGAGCATCTGTTTTGGAAACGTGCTCTTCTCTCTGCAGTGTGTTTAAAGTACATTGCTGTGGAGTGAAAGATGTTGTAGGGCTTACGTGGTCTGTGTGCGTGCTGAGATACAGAGAGAGAGATTCAGTCCTTTGATCATCAGCTGTGAAGGGCAGTTTAAACTGAAAACTAAACCAAGCATTTAAAATCACAGAATTGTAGGGGTTGGAAGGGCCCTCCAGCGCTCATCAGGTCCAACCCCCTGCCAAAGCAGGGTCCCCAGGACAGGTCACACAGGTTGGTGTCCAGATGGGGCTGGAATCTCTCCAGAGAAGGAGACTCCACACCCCCTGGGCAGCCTGTCCCAGGGCTCCCTCACCGGGAAGAAGTTCTTCCCCATGTTGGTGTGGAACTCCCTGTGCTCCAACTTGAGGCCATCGCCCCTTGTCCTGTCCCCACAGACACTGAGCAGAGGCTGCCCATGTCCCCCTGTGTCCCACCCTTCAGCTATTGATAACCATTGATCAGATCCCCTCTCAGGCTTCTTTCCTAAACAGCCCCAGTTCATTCAGCCTTTGAAAGGCACTAAAGGTGTAAATTCCTGTCCTTTTCCAATGAGAAGGCATTTCAAACCCTTCCACCTGTTGTGCTGATGGGATGAGCTTTGCAGGCAGTGCACAGCCTCTGCCTTTGGGCTGTAGGAGAGCTGCAGCGGTTGTTGCTGCTGCTGTGGAGGTGTGAGGCAGATCATCCAAAAGGGTTTATTTTTCCAGATCTGGGAATAGTTTTGAGTGGATACTGGGGAAAGGGGGAAGGCACGTGTCATCTTCAGATTCTGTAACTTTTACAACTGGACTTTGTAAATTTTCACCTCCAAGGAGTAAGAGCTCATCTATTTCAAACATGGGATGTTTCTTGAATGCTGGATGAATTCTGTCTCTGTTTGGTACAGTTATTTGTTGCTATCCCTGTATTATAACTGCTCACTCAGCTTCCTGACTGGTTTTGCTTGTGGATGTTAAGAAAAGAAAAAAAAGGCAGCTAATTAAATGATCTGTCCAGCAATTGCCACAGTGATTTCTTGAGGACTCTGAGTAACAGGAGCCTTAAGTACCTTCCCCTCTCTCCAGGCTCTACTTGAATTTCTCAGCAAAGTGGTTGCCAGGGAGAACAACAACAAAATGAACCTCTGGAACGTGTCCACAGTCATGGCCCCAAACCTCTTCATGCACAAGGGGCTGCCCAGCAAGATCCCTGAGGGGAAGGAGAAGCAGCTGGCAGAGGGGGCGGCGGATGTCGTGCGGCTGATGATCCATTACCAGGATTTGCTCTGGACAGTAAGTTGTGCAGATGGTTTGTGGTGTGGTGTTAGGGGAGCCCAATCTGCCTAATGCTGGAATGGGGAAGGGATAGTCTTGGGAATTTTGCAGTTAAAAGGCAAAAAATCCTCTGGCTGAGTTCCAAGGCTGCCCGTTTCCAGGGTATATGGATGTTTTGTCTGTTCAAGGGGCTTCCTAACGTGATGTTTAGGTTCTTAAATGACATCCAGGGCCATGAAGGTGATCAGAGGACTGGAGCACCTCCCCTACAGAGAGAAGCTGAGGGAGCTGGGCTTGTTTAGCCTGGAGAA